>JAOTRH010093302.1:5094-16398 GCA_034768845.1 Heliamphora exappendiculata
TATTTGACAGTATACATTTTTGATAAAATTCGTTTAAAAGTATATTTAGAATGAGTTAGGTAATATTCTTAGCAATTCATGTCTATTCTTGATTTTAATTACCTTTAGTATATTTTCTTTTCTTTAAATTATTATTGCATGTAGGTTTACTTCATGTATCATTTAGTTAGAAATTGCATGTCGTAGGACTTAGGATTTTCTTTTTTTTATTTTTTTATTTTGGTATTCTATGTACATACGTTATGTATTTTTTATATTTCATTTTAGATATTCTCTCTTTGCCTCTATTTTTTGCATTTATATGCATTTGAGAAATCTAATTAAGAACCAATGACGATTAGTAGAAGTTAACCTCACGGTTGGGCGAATGGGGTGCTTAACACATTTTTTGTTCATACTTTAGCCCTCAGGCTCTTTTTCTCTGGTTAACATTTTAAAGATCAGTGGCCCATTGTTGTTTTTCTTGATTTTTCTCAAAAATCAAGTGGTGACTCTTTTTTCGACAAAAGAAGTTTTAAAATTTTGACTTTCAAGGTGTTAAAATATTTCCTAAACATATTTTCAATTCTCTTATTTTTGAACTAAAAACTCTAAAATTCCGACGCCACAGTAATTTCTGGCGACTCCGATGGGGATTGCTTTTCCAAATCAATTAAAAAGGTTATACTTGAAAACATCATTGGTTTTTAATAAGAATTTTTTATTTGCATTCTCGTATGCATGTGCATTGTTCTTAACCCCCTGCATAGTCAACCCAATACCCTGATTGGTTTACCGTTTTGGGGTCATTGAAAAAGCGGGCAAGCCTAACTAGCAGCACGCTTTCATAGGTGCAGTAAAAGAGTTCGTGTGTATCGTTTGACCATGTCCTGCACCACACCAGGTGTGAGACCCTAACCCTTTTTTTCGGTGTTTTTTGACGCGTTGTTTATCGTTTTTATTATTGCATGTTTATATGCGTTTTATGTATGTTCGGGCTTATAAATGCATATTGGGTTGGATCCTGGGATCGTTGGGCGTTGTGGCACGAAGTTTAAAAAAAACTTTTCGGGCAAGGCCTATAAATATCTATCATTTAGATATCTATGGAGATATTTTTCAAAACTTGTGAATTAAGTTTCTTTTTCTCAAACCAAAACCTCTGCCTTCTCTCTAGCCGTTAGTGATCCCAAGGCTTAGTTTTTGGCGATCTAGTAGCGGATCCTTGCTACCTACGCCGAGAACTTCGTGTTCATCCAAACAAAATCTCATTTTGACGAGATTCGCATTTCAAGGCATCGAGTTTTTAACTCAACGAGGTAAGATCCTAAACTCTCATGTCTTAAAGGGGTGCTACGTGAAATTATATGTGTTTTTACCATTTTAAAATGCATGAAATGCTGGTTCATGTTTCAAAAAGTTGGGTTTTATTCCTAAATCATTTTTTGTTGCTTTCGGTTGGGCAAAAAGAGTTTTTGAGGTGTTCTTTTCTGTATTTTTTTGCAGTTTTGAGCTTGTATATGTCCAAAGGTATCAGAAGGGAGTTTGGTTGCTTTGATTTTGGGGTTGAAAAGCTATTCCCGAAGCTAAGGTTTTGTTTTCGTCGTGGTTCAGTCGACTGGACTAGGTGATCCAGTCGACTGGATTGTCAGTGTGGTGGTTCAATCGACTAGATTAAGGGATTCAGTCGAAGACCTGTGTTTTGGGAGAATTTTTTGAAATTTCAGTAGCTTTTTTCAGTTGACTGGATGGGGGTGCCCAGTCGACTGATGTCTTGTTCGGGTTATTTTGTTGTTTTAGTGGGTCGTGTGGTGGCCTTTGAGGTTTGTGATCATTTTGTTGTCGTCTTCGGGGATGACGTGATTTTGTTATTCATGTTGTTTATACATCGTTGTGTGCGTGACGTGATTGGGTCAGTAATTTCTTTTTTTAAAAGGCGAGTTTTGGAAGAGATGGTGTTTTGTAAAGACGTTTGTGAAAATCGAGTTTTTGGAGGTTTGGAGCTAGCCTTCAGAGTTGAGTTTCGCTCTCTTGCTTGTTGGTTTCCCAGGTTATTGGATGACGAGTTATGTGGCATGTGATGTCGTTATGTGAAGCGTAGTGTTTGTACGTGATTTTTCGTATTTAAACCCCTAATTTTATTCGCGCATATTGAAGGACGGATATGTGGTCCTTGTGTATATAAAATCTGGATTTTATTTATGCATGTGTGCGGTTAACAATTGATGAAAATGTGGTCCGATAAACATTAACACTAGTTAACGATGGACGAAAATGTGATTCGGTGAACGTTAGCTCTGATTAACAATTGATGAAAATGTGGTCCGGTGAATGTTAACTCTGGTTAACAATGCATAAAGAGGGACGAAAATGTGGTCTTAAGGTTGCGTGCGTTGCGTTGTGTGGGCTGCATGTGTTGCGTTGTGAGGGTTGCATGTGTTGCGTTCTGTGGGTTGCAAGAGTTATATGTGTGGCGTGCGAATCATCGTGAATTTTATAGAACTATTTTCGGGGCTCCTGAGAGTCGACACATTCAGGTGTTATGTGTGGAGCTTGTGAGAGTCGATGATTGCATGTGAACCATTATAATATAAATGTTTATGTATATAAAAGTTTTTTTTAGGCTCATATGAGTCGAAGTATCTATATCTTTTTGCAACAGTATGTTTAGCTTTTATTATATGTTTGTCTAGTTTCTGCTGAGTTTTGGCTCACGGTGTGGAATTTGAAAATATTTTTCAAGTGCATACGGTCACGTAGGTTGATCTGGAGGAGCTAGTTGGGGCAAAAGACTTGTTTCCTTTTTGAACCATATACTGTTTTACATATTTTTGGTGTTGGAACCGTGTAATGTAAGTTTGTTGGCAATTATATTTAATGTATGTATGTCTTGTAACTTGAGAGTGAAACATTAGGTTGGATGTTGTTTTTCAGCTTGGTGTGGTTGTTTGTAGGTGTTTCACATGATCCGAGCGTCGGGGCATGACACCAGGCATGAGAGGTATATTCTCGACTCTATTGAGAAGGTACCCTGTTTATTGATCAAAATCGACCTTTTTTGCATCTAGTAGCTTAGAACCCCCCATTAGGTGCTATTAACCCAGTAAGATTATTTGTTTTATTCATTGTATGTTTTGTTTGTGTTTGTTAGGAATGTTTGTTCGGCTTAGGTTAGATCATTTTTTTGGGTTTGGCCAAGGTTTTTTTATTATCCCTTGTTGTTTAGGTTAGTTTTTCCTTTGGGTTCTTACCTGAGTTTTGTTCTTTGTCTTGTTTGGCTTTTATGCCGCTAGTTTTCTTCTCGGGGTCAAGCCCGTGTTCTAGTTCGAAGCCTTTAGGATAGTTTTCTCCCTTCCAAATTTTTCCCGGGTTGTTGGTTTTATACCCCGTTTTTGTTTAAGCTTGCTTTCTTCAAACTCTTGTTAGACCCGTGTAAGCTAGTTTTGTGTTCCTACCGGCGTGCTGCCCATTTTTCATTAGAATCTTAGGTCAAATTGGTCCATTTGACTTAGAACTATTTTCTTGCCAGAGTGCTGCCCATTTCTTCGTTTAGATTCTTCGGATAAACCTTCCCACTAGAATTTTGTTGATCTCCTCCTTAGCTTTCCTTGGTTCTTGGATGTTCAGTTGCTATGCTGCTAGTATGAGCCTAACAGGGGCATGTTTCTGTGGTTCTAACAGCTCATGGTTAGCCATTTTTGGTATCTGGAGTGTTATCTATCTGTAATCAAGATCCTTTCTGAGAAGCGTCTGATATTGGTAATTTTGCTTTTGGGATCTAGGTTTTGCTTCAAGTTTAGACCATTGATCCGAAAAGGTCACAATCTACACGTGTTTGGGCCATATCAACAACCAGAAGACTTTATAGAGTTTCAGAACATATAGCCAAACAATCTAAGATGGCCGATAATGAGGTGAATCTGATAGCCCTGATGAGGGTGATTACTGATATACAGAGGGCCGTGGATCAGCAAACTCAGGCTTAGAACCAGTGCCAAGCACAGATTTGGACAATTCAGGCCCGTTTTCCAGGTGTAAATGGATAACCAAAAGATACGAATGAAAATGGTAAAGATTTCTAGGATGATAACTAAGGACAAGACGCACCACAAGCTGCTGTGCCACCTTGGGTTCCCCGCTCGATCTTGGTGGAAGAAGAAAACACCACTCAGTCTAGGGAGTCTGCGCTAGTAGAGAAGATCGACCGAATGAAAAAAAAGTCTTGAGAAAGGCCAAACGAGTCAAAGAATACATGCTTGATGTAGAAGGACTCTGTTTGTTCCTAGTCGCCAAACTTCCAGACAAGTTCAAGATGCCAGAGATGGAGAAATTTGATGGCACCGGAGCCCTCAGATTCATCTAAAGATGTATGTTGGTACCCTGTCGCCAATGGGAATTGATGACCAGCTGAAAGCCCAGCTCTTTCACCGATCTCTTTCTAGGATAGCCGAGAAATGGTACCTCTCCCTCAATATAGCAAATACCAGAACCTGGGAGGACATGGCTACAAAATTTGTCAGCCAGTACAGTTATAAGGTCCAGTTGGACATGACCACTCGGGAGTTGGAGACCACTCGTCAAGAAAGCAGAGAGTCATTTGTGGACTTTCTGAGCAGGTGGAGGAGAAAGGCAGCTAAAATGACAAACCGACCAACAGAAAAGGAATAGGTGAGGATTCTAGTTAAGAATCTCCAATCTCCTCTGAAGCGTTATCTGATCACACAGTTTCTCTCCATATTCGAGCAGTTGTTTGATGTCGGGATTTAGATAGAAGATGCAATCCATTCTGGTGATATCGATGAGGCCGAGCTGAGTTAAAAACTGAGAAGACCTTACCTATCCAACAACCAAAATCACCCCGCCTCTTCCACTAACCATGTATCTCGCTCTAACGAGGTGAATTTGCTAAACCCCTAATCAAATCGATCGAATTCTTCACATTCATCACTTTGTCCTTGAAATAAACAGTCGTCGCAGCTGAAAATCCCAAGGAGAGTTTTCACTCCTCTTAATATCTCTCTGTCCACAGTCCTGAATCAACTTGTCGAGAAATGGTTGATAAAGCTTCTTGATCCAATGCCGCCTCTTAACCTTCTACCGCTACGCTACGATCCTACCCAATATTGCTCATACCATCAGAGCCACGGACACCCAACCGACAACTGTCTGAAACTCCGACATGACATTCAGGATCTCATGACAATAAGGTCATTGCACCCCACTTGCACCGAATGTCACAGCTGGTTTTAAATTTTTGTAATTTGCATGATTCAAGTCTCAAGTCGGAATCTGAGTCTTGTTATGATCAGTTGGATGTCATGTTCGAGGGCATGTTTATCTATGCACCATTTTCTTTTTCTTTTGATTTTGTAATCGATGCTCTCTTTGATATCAATTCAATAAATGAAGTTCTGATTATCCTACTTTGCTTGATTTATTTTGTATGATTTTTGATAATTTTGAATTCGAATGGGATGTCCCCGAAGAACTAAAAGTTTTAATAAAAAGAATAGAAAAAATGCATGCCCAACCAATAATTAAAAAAATTTTGTCAATAAATCTGGATAATGAAATTAACCCACAAATTGTCCAAATTAGTTCTTCGTTATTTTTAGTTGAACGTAAGCAATTAATGACTTAATTAAAAGAATTCAAAGACATTTTTACATGATCATACGAGGATATACCCAAAATTGATTCTAATATTATCCAACATCATATCCCTTTGTATCCCGATGCCAAACCAATCAAACAGAAATTGAGAAGGATGCGGCCAAAATGGACTTTGAAGATCAAAGAAGAAGTCACCAAGCAGATCAACCCTGGATTTCTTATGGTAACCGAGTATTCGAAATGGGTGGCCAACATTGTGCCGGTTTTAAAGAATGATGAATGCATTAGAGTCTGTGTGAATTTTCAAAGTCTCAGCAAGGTTAATCCGAAGAACGACTTTCCACTATCGCACATTGACGTCTTGGTAGATAGCACAGCGGAGCACGCTCTTTTATCATTTATGAATGGCTTCTCTGGGTACAATCAAATCTTAATGGACCTTGAAGATAGAGGAAATAGGACATTTATTACACCGTGGGACACCTATTGTTACCGCGTGACGCCATTCGATTTGAAGAATGCATGGGCAACCTATTAAAATGCCACAACTAGCTTGTTGCATGACATGATACACAAAGAAGTTGAAGTGTATGTAGATGATATGATTGTGAAGTCCAAAGATCGAGACGGCCATATCATAGCACTGCAGGAATTCTTCAAAAGGATCAAGAAGTGTAAGATGCGGCTCAACCCGCAAAAGAATGGCCGAAGAATTGGATAGAAGAGCTTGTCTTATTCGATGAAAGAAGACTACAAATCCTATTTCACATACAAGGATACCAAAGGAGAATAGCTTGTGCATTCAACAAGAAAGTCAAGACCCATGCCTTGAGAGAAGGTGACTTGATTTTTAAGGAGATCAGGACTCTCGTTTTTTATCCAAAGAAAAAGTTTAAGCCAATTTGGGTTGGTTCGTATTTGATCAAGACTATTATGACCAGTGGTGTTGTAATCATCATGGATTTGGGAGGTAACATGTTTTCTATTCCGATTAACTTGGACCAGCTCAAAAAGTATTATACTTGAGAGAAAAATAAAATAAAAAGAAAAGCTCGCTTAATTGAAAACGAAAAAGGCGGCACAGGCAAAAGTTAGAGCAGCCCGCAAGGCCAAAAATCTGATAGGGCGATCTTGGAAAAAGTTAGGGCATCATAAAAGGAGAGTATTAATATCTGGGAGTGAACTGAGCCCGAATTACGTTATGATCTGATTCCACTTTTTGGGATACATAGGAAGCTTCTTTCAAGAAGTTCGGTCACCTTCTTTGTTTTAGTCATCTTTGAATCTGAGTAATGATCAATGCAAATTTATCTTTGAGTCCTGATAATAAAGTCGTTTAATTGCAAGAATAAAAAAATCTTTAAATAATTGGGAATCTTTTTCGTATAAACATGAGATTTTCATTACTTCAACTGCGTTTACAAGGTTTTGAAAATAAAGGGCGGGCACGCAAGTTTCAAACTCTAAATAAAGAAGAATACTACAAATTTCTGAAAGCAAAACAGATCTCTCAGATCTTTCTTCTCTTTGCTACTTGTTCTTTTCCTTCTTCTTTGTCTATTTTCTCCCTATCTTGCACCAATCATGCCTTATACTCCTCGGAGAGCTCAGTGTAGGTGTGACGCCCTGTCCCCCGGGCACGTCGGGACATTCATAAGTATAGATAAGAAAAATATTCTAGCCATCCATTCATATTTAAATATCATAAATAGTACATCATTAAGAGTTTGAAACAGATTAAAAGTACATAATAATTACAATTTCACCGAAAAATTTAACCAAAAAAAAAGATTACAATACACCTGTGGAAACTAAACAAAAGAACAAAAAGGGCGGTCTTTAATTTCTTCAATTGGCGTTGCCGGGATCGACTGGCTTCTGCCACTGATCCTGCTCCTCGAAACTTTCTTCCCCTACGAGTGCAGCTTGCTCAAAGAATTCTTATTTACCTGTGGCACGAATGCCATGAGCTGAAGCCCGCGTTTAGGGTCCTATGTCCTAGGCACGAGCACTCAGACCTCTTATGTCCTGGTTGGTGACATTTGAAGAAGACTATAAATTTGGGAGAGGTGTCCCTTGGCTTCTCTTGTTTATTCTCCTGTTGATATGGCTTCCTTGGAATAAACACTCGATTACTTTTTACTGGTCCTCTAGAGCTAGTGTTTCCTTTCTTCTGGTTCCAAATCCTTCCAGAGTCAGCTAAGTCTATTTTCGCCAATAGGGCAGCTTGTACTACTTGAGTGTAAGTTGGAAGTAGTAAGTAGATGACTCCAGTTCGGATAGAGGGTTCTAGGCCCCACTCAATTTTTCGTGCCCTTGATTCTTCGTCTGGTACGATGGTCGCGGCAAAGCGGCAAATCGGCTCAACTCTTTGAAGCGGTTGACGTACTAGATTACTGACATAGATCCTTGTTTTAGCTCTAGAAATTCTCTGACTTGTCCCTATCGAAAGGGACCTGGGAAGTACTTTTTCAAAAATAATTCTTCAAATTGATTCCAGGTCAGAGCTGCCACATCTTGGGTGTTGTTGATCATAGACCACCACTAATCGGCCTCTCCTTCCAGTAAGTGTGCTGCTAGAGCTACTCGATCGGCACCGGTCTGCACTCCCATGGAGTTAAATAATTTCTTGACAACTCTCAGCCATTCTTCGGCTACTCTCAGTTCAACTCCTCACTTGAATGTTGGGGCTCGTTGTTTTCTAAGTTCTGATAAGAACTATGCCCTATCTCGAATGTGAGGACGGTTAATGCTGGTGGCAAGCTCACGCAAGACCTGAGCTAACCCAAGCGCTTCTTCGTCTACGAGTCCATCTGCTATCTGTTGATGGTTAGGTTGTCTACTTGCCATCTGAATAAAGAGGGAAGGTGTTGCGGCTGGTGAGTCATCTTTTTGAAGTCTTAATTGTTTCTAGGTTTTAGGATTTTGGGGAGTTAATTTAAGACTTATTCATTTGTATTTCTTATCATTCGAGTTCGAGTACAAAGAGCGATTACAAAGAGCGAGCCACACAACACATAAGGGCCCAACCAGAATAGGTGTGGATAAAACCATCGAATTTTGACTGCGTAGTCCCACGTTACTTCCAAGTTCCGTAGCATTTTCATTATACTTCCACGTACCACACTCTTGCGGTTCCCATGCAAGCCTTATCAGTGATGGCAATAGGAACCTTCGTGTAGATCTCCTTTAGAGATGTTGTATGAGCTCCTACTTAGCAGCTCTTGTAGTCGGGGTTATTGATCTTCAAAACACATTAAGCGCGAACGCTGGCTGACATTCTGTGCTTTAACTCCAGGTAGAGATCTACTTCGCGACTCGATGATGTGTCAGGTGGTTCTTCTAAGGATGTGTACGACCCGAGTTTCTCGTGAAAGCGCTAAACTCTAATAAATTTCTCATCGATCTAGGTCTTAGGGGAGGCTACCTAGGCGGCGAGTGGTTAAACGTTTAGCCGAGGAGTTTGACTGCATGATACGTGGCTGAGGTTTAGAATGGCTTAGGAAAGGTGAACAAATCCTTTACCGAGATTCAATGGAAGATTCCCAAATGGTTCAAAAGATAAGTCGGATGAGGTCAAATGGTCATGGTTAAGGCAGTCACCATTGACACAAATTGAATGGTTATTTGTGGTTCAAATGTAGGTGAAGCAAGATGAGGACAGTGAACAATACCTAAACAAATGTCCTTGGAACTAACCAAGTACGATTAGATTATGATAAAAGAGATGTTAAGCAATGGGTAGTTGAACTAGATAAGTGCATTGAAGTTACGTCCGCCTAACGTACTGCAATTCAAATATCCAAGTCTACTTCCCTGGTAATGATTTCAAGAGTGTACAAAAGAATTCACAAAAATCACTACAACAGAGTGTAGTTTCAGAATCGAGAGAAGATGAACGATGGCAAAGATTTTATCATTGTCGAATGTTCGGAACGGGTAATTAATAAAGAATTGATATCGAGTTCTATAAAGGAAGAATTAGTTCAAGGAGGCTGACTTGAATTAGAGGAGAATCAAATGCAAATACCGGTCATCATTAAAGTGTGAAAACTTGAGGACAAATGTGTTTCCTAGGATTGAATTTATTATAGGATTATCAACAAGACTTGGGTGCATAAGGGTTACCGACGAATGACACCTGATGGTACCGTTGAGGACTGAGGATATAAGAAGGAAGGATATACAATGAACTTCAATTAGGTATGAAAAGTTGATATAAGGGTTTAGGGTAAACGAGAAAAGAACTCATAAGGATGAAGTTATGGGATTCTAATGGTGGTTCTCGAAGTGATATCAAAAACTTCTCCTAGTGCATGCTCCCGTCTACCCCCTTAAAATAAGACAACTCTTTGCACGAATCTCTAATCTTCGATCTCGATGCTCTTACACGTCCTTCGCATGTAGATTCCCTGTAGCTTCTGAATTTGGTAACGTCCTAACACGACTTGCTATAGGACTTATACGCATCAAATTTTAGTTCTTGTAATATATAAATGATAATTATAATTAATACAACGCAACCTACAGAACTTCTATGCAATAGAACGCATGATTTTCCACACCCCAAGGCCCGAAGGTTCACTAAACCTAGGCTCTGATAACAACTATGACGCCCAGTCTTTCGGGTGTGTTGGGTCATACATAAGTATAGATAAGAAAAATATTCTAGCCATCCATTCATATTTAAATATCATAAATAGTACATCATTACGAGTTTAAAACAAATTAAAAGTACATAATGATTACAATTTCACCCAAATATTTAACCCAAAAAAAATTACAATACGCCTGTGGAAACTAAACAAAAGAACAAAAAGGGCGGTCTTCAATTTCTTCAATTGGCGTTGTCGGGATCGACAAGCTTCTGCCACTTACCCTGCTCCTCGAAACCTTCTTCCCTTTCGAGTGCAGCTTCCTCAAAGAATTCTTCTTTACCTGTGGCACGAATGCCATGAGCTGAAACCTATATGCAAATTTTCTAAATCGTCTAACAAACTCACAACAAAATATCCTACAATACATATCGTATAATACTCAATACAATCTAAGGCCTAAGAGACAAATAATTTAACATTTTTAACAAAGTAAGCATAGATATCAGAACAATTGTGCGAGTGCGTGATGCAGATGAACGCAAATGCAGATGCCCAACCCGACTTGTTTCCAAAAATAAAAATGGGAGTTCCACTTTTGGATTTATTTCTATTACTTGTATGGACTTGTTATCATTATTGCCACCTCAGGGATTTATTATCATCGCCGTGATGGGACTTGTTGTCATTATTGCCGTCTTAGGAATTTATTGTCATTGCTGTGATGGGACTTTATAATTGCCTTCTCAGGGATTTATTGTTATTGCCGTGATGAGACTTTATGGGGTTACTCACATTAAAAACTAGGATGCTCGCTTAGTATCAACCCAAGGTCTAAATTAAAGTTAGTGACGAACCCAGGGTGCCTAAACCTCCTTTTATAATAAAAATCTCTAATTTCATTTTCAAACAAGGCAACTAGGGACGTCCTAGACCCACAACCACTTAACAATGATTTTCAACCCAATTTGAAAGGTACGAAGGACTTTGATAACCCAAGATGCAATGTAGGAATTCCCATGAATGTGTAATATGCCTCGTGTGTACAACTAATCATTGCATGGTGTATAAACATGACATAGCACATGGTACAACTTGCTAAAGCATTACGCACAAG
>JAOTRH010093313.1:0-16397 GCA_034768845.1 Heliamphora exappendiculata
TATATATGTAAAACCTGTTTGGTGGGTAGCTATATTTATATAGCTACCGACCAAAACTAACCCTAAAATATTAAACTTTGATAGGTCAAATTACCTCTAAAAGTCACTATTGTGGTTCAGTGAACAACAGAACCTTCTGTAACAGATTTTATGCAACCAAAAACTCCTGCTTTTAGTGACCTTCTTCAAAAGTGATTTTCGTGAAAAATGTAGATAACATATTAAACTAATTTCTATCCAAAAATCATATTTAAACACCCTTGGATGATTTTCCAAACCATTTTTAAACTCTCTATTGAAAACTAATTCTGTTATGGGCTTGTTGACTGTTTGACACGTTTTATAAAATGACTTATTTCTCTAAATGTTTCCAAACAATTACCCTGGGCACTATACATGAGACTTATAGGGAACATATTGAACTTAAACATATCTAAATATTAACCGAATAGGACCTGATTTGATGCCCCAAAATTGAGACCCACTAAGGCCCTTTTTTGAGACTTTTTGGTAAAATGCTAAACCGTTTTCAATTTTATGAATTAATTCACCTAGTTGTCTTAAATTTTGGCCTTAGTATTAAACACAAAAGTTATAGAGAATATTTGTATCTAGGTTATGACCAAAAACTAGAATCAGACTCCAAGTCTAAATAATCCAAATTGCTGTTGTAGTTTGCAAGTAAGTGATTAAAAGTTGACTTAATAATGAATTAATTTAATGAGCTGAATAATGAATTAATTTAATGTATTATGAAACATAACCATGCCGTGAAATTTGAATCATGCTTTGAGAGTTGTACCTCATGCTCTATCTTGTGGTACTTTATACTATGTTGGTTTGTACCTTGCCATGCCTAGTATACACCATGCTATAAGTAGTTGTATTTTGTGGTGCATATCGTACCTCCGTGAGCATTATCATTATTACATTCATGACATGTTAGGATCCATCGTACCGTCATGGGTTTGAATGCATTGGAGTTATTGTTGTTGGAGGTAAACTACCAAAATCATTGATTTTGGATACGATTTTTCAAAAATAAAACCTGGACATGCAATCGATAAAATAGGCTCCAGATAAAAATATTTTGATGTCGAACGATCAAAAATAAAGCCCGTGCCACCATAGTTAATTTAGATTAATACCTTTAGGTTAATTCTCCATCCTCAAATTTTGATTCCCGAGTTGAAATTCCAGTCAGACCTTCTACTGTATTCCCGATGCGATTCCTAAACATAGTGTGGGCTACGATTCTTCGAGAACTAGTACCGAAAAAACCTGATCAACCTTAATCTTGAAAGACAACTTATGAATTTGGTTCATCCTACCCGCATATTTATAGGGTTATAGTAAGGACCTGTAGAGTAATTATGACATAGGCTTCTAGTGTAACCCAGATACCCATCCAGCGGTTTTCGCAAATATGCAAACCTCTCAGCAATTTCTATAATTATGAAAATCTTGCAACGGTTTCTGCAATTTTCATAAAATACTAAATTACAGTTCACACTATTAAAGAAATAAAATTGCACTATTAGCCATAATCTCAGACCAATTTACATTATGCTCTTGTTATTAAATGCATAACTCTTCTCTTCACGTTAAAATTCTCGATACTCGCCAATTAAATTCAATTACTGACAATTTAATTTAATCAGCATCTTTAAAATTTTTTAAACCCTTCCACTTAACTTATTTATCCACCGAATAATCAAATCCACTTACAGGGTTTAGTCCGGTTAAAACTTATAAGCTTTCCATAAAAGGTTTTCAAAAAGATTTTTAAAATTGTTATTTATTTTTTAAAACATAATTTACCCCCCTCTTGGGTTGCCTAAAACTAACAATGTACGTCAATCCCGAATAATCGAAACATGGATTCCATCAATAATTAATATTCATCATATAATTAATACCGCTATCCAACTTATCAAGACTATAGACCCATATAAAATCGCACTCTCTAATGAATCAAAATAACGAGTATTAAATATACATAAATAATTAATTATTTCAGAATTAAAAATATAAGCACTCTTATAATAACCTTGAGTGTGAATTAAATTATATAGTTAGTATAAAATTAACTACCATAATGTTGTCCCATTTAATATACACAAAATGTACTAGCACAGAGAGTCGGAACAATACACGATACTATTATCTGTTTCTCATAACCAATATAGCCCTACGTACTAAAACTCTGTGCTATAGTCATACCGATTGTTTATCCATTTTTATGTAAACTGTGAACAAATACTTATATTCTGTAAGAACCTGCAATCTGATCTTCTGTGTGCAAACCGTACTCTATATACCAGATTAAATACTATACAAAATAAAGGGCATTTATGCATAACATAACATTAAAGAAATGATATTGTATACATTGTTTATTAAGATTCTCATAAAATAAAAAATTAATTTTATTAAAATTAAATTAAATACTAAAACCAAAATAAAATTCATAGTTTTCAGTATACAACCCTAACAATTTCTCACTTATACTCGAAATCATGCTGCTATACATCTAACTCTCATTCCCTCTACATGACTATCAAAAGTCATAGCCGATAAGCTTTTTATAAAAAGATCTACAAGGTTGTCTCCTAATGCAATTTTGGTCACAACAACATCACCCATCTATATAATTTCTCGTATCAGGTGATACTTACGCTCAATGTGCTTTCATTTCTTATGGACTCTTTGATATTGCGTGTGTGATCCCAAGAGGGGGGTGAATTGGTTATTTAAAATTTCTTAGATTAAATTCAAGTGTATGATTTTTAGTTCACAAGAAAATATGACTTATTTAAATCACAAGTACATTTGTCTTAACCTTATAAACAAAAACTTTGTGCTGAAATGTTTAAAAAATAAATGTATACAAAGTTTAACTTCTTTATTATTCAAATATAACACTTCAATAATTTTAACAATTTTAATGTATATTTATTAATATCTTTTTTATATGACTTCAATGTACAATAAAAAGGATTTAAGCACAACTAAAAATGTTAAACTCCTTTTGAAGAAAAACAATACTTAAACTTCTTTGAACAATTCTAGCTTACAAGAAAAACTTTCAAATGTATCTTTCTATTGTTTAAAGTATACGACTAATATTGATGTGTAAGATACGAAGATTAAAACATAAATGAACAAAATTCTTTTGAATCAAATGCGAGTATAAGTTGATTGCTAGATTCAATGCTCAATATGACTTTTGTAAGACAAATATTTGATTATGAAAAAATCTTTAAGTTTACGAAAACTTTTGTTAGTTAAAGAAAATACAAGAATAAAGAATAAGTGATCAAGAACAAAAGTGTGTGTGTATGGTGTAACAAGAAACAACAAGATAATAAAGAAAAAGGTAAAGTACGAGAAAATCAACACCACAATTTTACAAGGTTCGGCACAATGGCCTACGTCCTTGCCTCAAGCCAACCGCTTTGAGAATTTCACTACCTCTCCTTCAAATAGGCAGAGGAGCCTCTCTCCTTAGTTTAGGCAGAGTAGCCTCTCTTGAGAATGTACCTTTCTCAAGTCAACACAATCCTTGCAGGCAGATTAGCCTCTTTTGAAAATTACCTTTCTCAAATACAAATCAACAAAAAGAACGATATGAATGTGTACAAAGAACGCTCCTCAAATGAGAAAATGAGTACAACAATGATAGCTCTAATCACACTTCTCAAGAAATAAAACTATGAAGCTCAATGAGAATGACTAAATGATTTTTCTCTCAAAATGCGTATGAAAAACTCAAGAATTGAAGAGAAATGAAATAGTAAACAAGAGAGAATGTTTGAGCGGATTGAGTGAAGAAAACAATGGGTCAAGACCTCTATTTATAGGTAGCCAATTCGAACTAGCCGTTGGGATAAATTAAGAAGTGTCAAATTATCCTTTTTCAAAAACTTTCAAATTTTGAACTGTTCGGTCGACTGAAGAAACTCATTCGGTCGACTGAACCAAGCTTCAGTCGACTGAACCTATAGGTTCGGTTGACTGAACTTGTACAAGTCTGAAAACCCATTTTTGGTAGCCTGTTCGGTCGCTGGTTCTTATACCTCAGTCAACTGAAGCAATAAAAATTTAGATATTCATTTTCCAAAAAGATTTTAATCATTATTTGTTTTGGAAAAATGTTTTTATCATTTTTAGAATTCCTATGAGCTTCAAAGTAATATTTGAAAGATGAAGTGGATGTACAAGAATCCTAATTTTACAATATACGCTTCGAGTCTTCAAAACTTGATTCCTTACTTTAGATATATAAAATCTTGTCACCAAAGAACTTGATTTGATTTTAAGCGTCATGGCTTCCATTTTGTATCTTGGTTTGTGCTAATATGTATGTCCTGTAAACAATCTCAATTTGCACAATTAGATACATAAATTTGTTATCATCAAAATCGGTTATTGAAGCCTTGTTAGGCCAACACTCTTGGTTCCTTCAAGTTTGCAACCGCTCCGCTATTATCACAATAAAGTGTAATAGCCGATTGAACTGAAGGGACCACATCTAGATCCAACAAGAAGTTCTTAAGCCAAACAGCCTACTTGGCTGCTTCAGAAGCTGTCACGTACTCGGCCTCTATGGTGGAATCAGCAATGCAGGACTGCTTGATTCTACTCCAACTAATAGCTCCACCTCTTGAGGTAAACATATATTCTCAGATAGACTTACAGGAATCTTTGTCTAACTGAAAATATGAGTCTGTGTACCCTAAAGGTACTAGACTATCTGCTTGGTAAACCAATATATAATCCTTAGTCCTTTTTAGGTGCTTGATTATATTCTTTATCACAGTCCAATGCTCTTGCCTTGGGTTAGACTGATATCTGTTAACCATGCTAATGAAAAAGCAAATGTCGGGTCAAGTGCAAAGCATAGCATACATTAGGCTTCCTACTGCCGAAGCATAAAGAACCGACTTCATCTTCTCTATCTCATTAGGTATCTTAGGACACTGATCCTTGGATAGTGTGATTCCATACCAGAAAGGTATAAACTCTTTCTTGGAATCTTGTATGCTAAATCGAGCAGAGATATCATCGATATACTTTGCTTGTGATAAGTCCAACATCATTTATTTTCTATCTCGCACAAGCTTAATCCCTAGGATGTGACTGGCTTCTCCCAAGTCCTTCATATCGAACTGTCTAGATAACCATACTTTTACCAAAGATAATACCCCCACATCATTTTCGATGAGCAAGATATCATCTACATAAAGTACTAGAAAGACCACCATGCTTCTGTCACGCTTCTTGTACACACAGGACTCATCTGGACTCTGATCAAAACTATAAGATTTTATGACTTGATCAAATTGAGTATTCCAAGATCTCGATGCCTGATTATGTCTATAAATGAATCTCTTAAGTTTGCACAACATGTGCTCTTGGCCCTTTACTATGAAATCATCTGGCTGTACCATATAGATACACTCGTCAAGACTTCCATTAAGGAAAGCTGTCTTGACATCCATTTACCAAATTTTGTAATCGAAATGAGCCGCAATGAATAAGAGAATCCAGATAAACTTAAGCATGGCTACCGGTAAAAAAGTTTTCTCATAATCAATCATTTCTTTCTGAGTGAACCCTTTTGCAACAATCTTAACTTCGAAAGTTTCAACCTTTCGGTCTGCTCCTCTCTTCCTCTTGTAGATCCACTTACATCCGATGGGTTTTATCCCTTTTGGTGGTTCTACAAGATTTCAGACCTGATTAAAATACATAGATTTCATCTTCGAATTTATAGCCTTTTGCAAAAAATCTACAGTTTTGTCTTGGAGTGCTTCAGTGTAGTTACAAGGTTCGGTATCTAGTTTTGCCAGGATCCTGTCAAAAGACTCCCCCAAGAACATATACCAATCAAGTTGATGAACAACACTCCCACTACGACGAGACACTGCCTGCGTCTGTATACAAGCAGCAACACGCTGTACAGAATTTGAACTCTATACACCATTACCCAAATGCTCGTCAGACATGTTAATGGTAGCACCCTGATCATGATCTGCACCTGTCCCGATAATTCTCCCACTACAACGAGGTAGTGGGAAATCAGTGACTTATGGTTCCTCTTCCGTTCTACAAGTTTTTTCTCTCAGTTTTTCCAGAATAATATTACTTTTGGGCCTGTGGTCCATAATATAATCTTCTTCCAAGAATTGGGCAATGGTGCTAACAATGACCTTCTAATCCTTAGGATTATAAAATAGACCACCCTTCATACCATTAGGATACCCTACAAAGAAATAGACTTCTGTCATTGATTCCAACTTACCCGCATTTTCTTTCAACACGTGTGCTGGACACCCCCAAATTCGAATCTATTTCAGACTACACTTATAGCCGATCCACAACTCTGTGGGAGTAGAAGGTACTAACTTAGAAGGTATCCAATTCAGAATACAAGCAAATGTCTCTAATGCGAGTCCACAAAATGAATCGGGTAATTCTAAATAACTCATCATGGGCCTTACCATCTCCATAAGAGTCCCATTCCTTCTTTCTGCTACACCATTCTACTACGAAGTGCCTGGTGCAGTTAACTGGAATACAATCCCCTCTGATGATAGGTAATTCCTAAACTCTCCGAAGAAGTACTCCCCACAACGGTTTAATTGTAGTAACTTAATACTTTTACCTAGACGCTTCTCTGCCTCCGCCTTGAATTCTTTGAATTTATCAAAGCATTCAGACTTACGGTGCAATAGGTAAATGTATCCATACCTTGAGTAGTCGTCAATGAGACTGACGAAGAACTCAAAGCCACCTCTATCCTGGATAGTCATAGGACCACACACATAAGAATGAACCAGTTCCAACGGTTCTTCAGCTCTATAGCCTTTAGCCGAGAAAGGTCTCTTCTTACCCTTTAAGCAGGACTCACAGAATGAAAGTACCTCCACTTCTAATGAAATCAAAGGTTCATCTTCTACTAGTCTGTTTATCTTTTTTAGATTAATATGACCCAAGCGTAAGTGCCAAAGCAACGTTTGGTTCATTAAAGAAGAAAACTTTCTCTTATACAATAAATTAGATGCGTTATTCAATTCAATCAGTTATAGTGTAGAAGAGATTAGAGTAATAACATAAAGATCATCCACCAATGTACCAAAACAGACAACCCATTTATTATCTTTAATAACCACAAAGTTATTAAAATAAATCAAATATCCATCTTTAACCAATCTAAAAATGGAAACTAAATTCCTTCTAATGAAAGGTACATAAAGACAATCTCTCAATATTAAAATTCGATCTCTACTAAAATTAAGAGTGACATCTCCTACTGCAACTGTTGTTATCTTTGTATTATTGCCCATATGTAGGTAAATTTTTTCATCACTGAGTTGTTGGGTTTTCTAAAACCCCTACAATGAATTATAGATAT
This sequence comes from Heliamphora exappendiculata, assembly GCA_034768845.1. Taxonomy (NCBI): domain Eukaryota; kingdom Viridiplantae; phylum Streptophyta; class Magnoliopsida; order Ericales; family Sarraceniaceae; genus Heliamphora; species Heliamphora exappendiculata. Next base: position 7,421 of record JAOTRH010093313.1, read on the forward strand.
GATTAGTGGCTCCCGTATCTATACACCAGGTACTGGTAGATAACACCGCTAAATATGTTTTCACAACCAATGAACATACCATGATCGTTCAGCTTGTTGAGATAAACTTGATATTACTTTTTCTAGTGCCGTGTCTGATTGCAGTGAAAACATCTACCTTTCGGCTTTTTCACACCAGTGCATGGCCCACTAACTACCCTAGAAACTATGTCACCTTATTTTCGAACATTTTTCTTCTTCATGCCTTTCAGCCTAGAGGAAGAACCCTTTTAAAAAATAAACACATTTTTGGACATTAAAGGAATACCGTTGGTAGTTAAAACTATATCCATGTGACGCCCCATCTTATGGGCACGTCAAGACATACGTAACTATAATTAAGGGAGATATTCAAACCATGTATTCATGATTACATATGATAAATACTATATCATTAAAGGTTCAGAACTTGTTCAAAATATTTAACAATTATAGTCATCTGGAGGATTTAACAAAAGTTACAATATGCCCGTGAAAACTTAATAAAAGAACAAAAAGAAAAAAAATTCAACGACTTCAAACGGCGTTGTTGGGATAGGCTGGCTCCTGTCACTTACCCTGTTCCTCGAAATCTTCTTCCCTTACGAGAAAACCCTCCTCAAAAAGTTCTTCTTCTTCACCTATGGCACGAATGCCATGAGCCAAAGCCCAGAAGCAAATTCTCTAAACCTTCTAACAAACTCATAACAAAATATTTTATAATACATACCGTATAACACCCAATACAATATAAGGCCAAAGAGATAGAAAAATTTGACATTTACGGCAGGGTAATCATATATAAGAATAATTATGCAAGTGCGTGATACAAATGAATGCAAGGCAAATGCCTAACCAGAAATACATCCAGAACCATAACATGAATTCTACGCAAAGAATTTCATAGTAAACTTGATGGGAATTTGATCACCAATCCTATCCTCGCCTCGTTGTAAAAGGTAAACGCTCGCCTTGGTTACATGCTCAACCGTTTTACTCAATGGCAATGGCGTGGGGGCAGGCCAACCATTTTATCATCCATCCTTATTTGGGCAAACCGATCCCACATTAAGGACCAGGATGCTCGTTTGGCGTCAACCCAAATTCTAAATAAGAAGGCTAGTGACAAACCCATGGTGCCTAACCCCCTTTCATAATAAGCTATCTCCAAATTCTTTTTTTTTTCAATTGGCTACCAGGGACGCCCTAGATTCAAGATGACAAAAGAATGTTTTCCGCACAACCCAACCCACAATGATAAGTACAAAAATGGACTCCGATAAACCAAGATGCAAGTGTAGGAATGCTTTTGATGCGCAATATGTTGCTCGTGTACAATTGATTATAGCATAACATCATGGTATAGTACAAGGTATAACTCACTAAAACATATAGTACAAGTATAATAAGCACAAGCTACTATTTATGTGACATAGAATCGAACTATCGGCATGGATTCATTTTATAAAAATTGTCATCTTCATACACCAATCATTCACAAAATTCATTTAAAATCCATATATTCAAGTTCCACTATGTAACATGGCACTCATACACTTAGCTAAATTTATGTGAATGTTCAAGCGTTAATTTTAAAATTATAACAGCGTTTTGCGGCATTTAGACTTGGAATTAATTTTTGATTTTTGAACACTAGTTAGATAAAAATATTTTATACAACTTTCATGTTCGACACTAAGATCAGATCCTAGGGCAAAATGGTTATTTGTTTTAATTAAGAGAAAATCATTCAGCACTTTACAGAGAAAAGTGCAAAAATTAGGCCTCTATTGGCCTCCATTTTCGGGCATCACATCAAGGGATATGGGTCTGATTTTTGGGAAGATTTTAGTTTAAGGTGGCCCCTACAAGGTTCATATTTTGTGCTAAGGCTAGTTGTTTGGAACAAATAGATGATTTTGGCAAATTCATAAACTGGGTTCAGTTAGCATAAAAAGGTTCAGCAAAACCTGTTTTCAACAGAGAATGCACAAAATCTTTGGGGAACCATCCGAGAGTATTTTGAGCTGATTTTTCTTCAGTATATAGTTTAATATGTTAGCTACATTTCTCATGAAATCCATTTTTGTCTTTGGCTAATAAAAACATGGGTTTTTGGTCCCACAAAATTGTGTGATAGAGAGCTCTGTCAGTCACTAAATTACAACAATGACTTTGGGAAGGGTTTTAACCTTTTAAGACTTCATATGTTTGGCTCATTATTGGTGCACAGTAAGATAAACGTGTTTTCTACAAGTGTTATGTTTTGACCTAAGCTCGGTGCTCACTCTAACCTAGGGTTTTTATGTCTGCAAACCAGAGTGGTTAGAATCTGACACTCTTTGGTAATAATGGTGTATCTAGAGTTCTACCCAACGACATCACTTAAAACAAATTTTTTATGAAAGATAACTTAAAAAGATAGGTCTGGACATAAAAATAACGTTTAGATCATTTTTCTACAATTAGTTATGGTAGTTTAAAGTTCGTGACAGAAAGTTAATATGTCCAGAAAATCAGGTTATTTTGGGTTTCGGTAACTTAGCTCATGATGTGTTTAAATTTAATATATTTTCTTTACATGCATATAATGTATTCATAGATACCAAAGTTCCAGAATTTATTTAAACCATAAAGCTCAAAAACACTTACATGCAAACACACACGACACTTGATCTCGCATGAACAGCCCCTAATCTATTCACATGACGCCTTTTGAGTGAAATCTTGTTTCTTATTCTTAGGGTTGTTTATATAGATGGATTGAGGGTTATTTTATGAGAGAACGAAAGAAGATTTATGGGATTTACTTACTTATTTTGAAGATCTAAAGATGGAGAATGGCTAGGACTTAGCTTCTATGCACCTTTCTTGCTCCCACCAAGCTTCTTCTCTCTTCCTCCTTTCTCTCCTTCTCTCTTAGAACACTTAGGATTTTTTCCGGTTGCTCTCCCACACCCTCTTGGCTGAACCATGTATGGAGAATAGGGGATTTTTGGTGTATTTTTATAGCAAAACTTGTAGTGGAAAATAATTATTATGTAAAAGCTTTTATTTTAAATTTCCTTAAATCCTATTGGAGGCATGGGGTGGCTATGCTCTTTTTGAGAGATATATATTGAGATCATGGCAGGTGGGATACGGCTGGGGCTGTTTGGGAAGTCTCAAAAGCAAATTTTGTATTAATGTGGGATTTAAATTGTATTTTGGTATCATTTTGTGTAAGAAAATATATAAAATATTAATTTAATGTATCTTTTTGGTATCTTAACCAACTAAAATCTATTATATTAATGTGTTTATAATTAATTTAATCTTCCAATGAATTATCATAATTTTTTTAGTAATTAATTAAGTAGGTATAAGCTTTAAGTCAATTTAAGCTAGTTTAACAAGAATTGACTTTTTGACTTATTTATTGTGTTAAAAACTTTAAATAATGATTTATTTTCTTTTTTGACTTATATTATTATATTATTATGTATATTACTTGTATAAAAAATTTTGGGTCATAATAATGCTTAATTTATACAATTTTTTCTCATTTTTAAGCTTAAAAAAGTAAAAAGTAACCTTTTGTGCACAAACCCCAAGATGGCCGGCCATGCAAGGGTATTTTTATCATTTTTATTGTTATTTTGTCTTTTGTTATTTACTTGTGTCTAAATTTTTTATTTTGGGTTTCTATGTGTCAAAACTTGGATTTTTAAGACTTGTTACTGTATTATGGGTAAAATGGTCATTTTACTCTAATTATGAGAATTTTTTATTTCTAACTTTATATTTTATATTATTTACTTAATTTAGGCTATCACGAGACATTTCTAAGTATCAGGGTTTGGCCTCTAAGTATTTGATATTTATTTTTAGGGTTTCTTGACCGAATTAGGGTTTCTGGTTGAGTTAAGGTTTTCATCCTTCTAACATCCTAAGATCTTGTCAACTAACCGTCACTAATGCTAAGGTTTGGTTGGATCGCTACACTGGTCGTTACAAACTGGGTTGTTACAACTAGGGTCCGAACCGGGTTGTTACAATCTACCCCCCTTAAAATAAATTTCGTCCTCGAAATTTTGTATCGTACTTCATCGTGTGAATGGTTGGGAATGATTTACTAGCATTTCCATCTCGTCTTGGCTTTCTCACTTTCATGGCGATGCCCTAGAGCTTCTATTAATAGAATCGCTTTTTCCTCTGGAATACCTAGCCTTGGATCTCTACTGAGCTCTCCTTAAAGTTATGTCTTTGTATTCATACACAAGTCAGGGTAACTTGGTTGTTTAACAGGGCAATTGTATTGGTGAGCATGTAAAGTAATCTTCCGTTGAAGTTACTTGATTTACTCATCTTCGCGTTATTCGGTGTCTGGGTTTTTTTTTACGTTGTTCTTGATAAAATCCATGACTCCCAGGTCGCACAGCATAAAGGGCATTGGTATTCTCAAGGTGCATCTTCTACAAACAAAGTCCACTCGCATGTGACATTCTAAGGGTGTATCATTGCTTAGAGTTTGCTCTTAACACTTCGGGTTCCAAGGACAAAGATTGCCTACGTACTAAAAATATGGAAGAGCTCAAGAATCAAACAATATTCTCCCTAAGGTATTGAACAGCACGGACATACCTTGTATGGCTTATATACCCTTCCTCTCATACTCTTACAAAGAAACGATTTGTTCTTCCACTGGTCAATTTTCGTTGCCATTCTTAGCGTTTCTCAATCTTGCTCCGTTGGTAGGGCTCTCTTGAGGCCTTTGGTACCTATTGAGGGATGATCTTTCTTTCTCACTCTACTGATTGACAATAGGCCTGGCAACTTGGATAGGCTGTTGGCGCCCTCCTGATTGAGGTTACAGTTGTTTCTATTGTTGCCGTTGATTTTCCCAATCCTTTTGTCCTAAATGCGGACATTGAGACTTTTGTGCCCGGGCTGACCGCATTCATAGCAGAGCCTTACCTTTGAAGGTTGACTCCTTGTTAGCCTTGGTTTGTCGGTAGGGTGGTATGCCATTTTAGGAGCAATTCCCTTCTTGTTCCTCAGTGGTCCTTTTTTATTATCTTCTTCACTTTCTAGCGGGTAATGAGCCATTCTATGCCCCAGCTGGTTGCACTTATGACAAGTTCTTATTGTGGTTTGTTATTTTGTGGCCTTAATCCAAACCTCTGTTGTTCGAAAAAAATTCTTCCTTTCAGGTGCTAGGATATTCTGTACCTTTAGATCCGATAAGTACCACGATCCTTCTTGGGGTGCCTTCCCTTACGGTTGGTCCAAATTAACTATTAGATCTTGTAAGATTCGTGCCAGGCTCAGAACTTTCACTTCCTCTCTAGTTCCACCTACTTTTACTAAACATCCATGATTTTGTCTTTGTCTTGCCATCTTTAAGAAAGAGAAAAGAAAAAAGGGTCATTGAACTATTCGATAAAATTGGTGCTACCTATAAGGTGAAAGTACACACATAGCATGTTTATTGCCACGAAAGGTTTTATCTAAAGAGATCTTGTCACTCTTACTGTGGACTGCACAGAATTACAAGACTGTTTAAAACATGGCTACTATCCTGAACTCTATATGATTTCCTATATTAAACCCTGAGTTTCCATTTATTGACTAGTAGAGATCTACTCTAACCAATCATTCCTTTTTGTTTCTATTCGTACATTGATTACTTGTAGTATCGTTTACACAGAAAACCTCATACGGTTGCAAAAGCTAGCCGAGAGCTGTTGTTGTAAGCAGATTTTGACCGAAGATAAGAGTTTCCTTCAACTTCCCTTATGCATACTCTTAACATGTTTTTGATGGTTTAGAATCGTGTGATCGAATCGTGTCATCACCAGGACTATCAAGGTCTCGATTGGGTATAATAAAAACTCATGTTGGTGCAGATCTCACAAATGTACTTTTGCTTGTAGCTACCAATGTGTCGTGAGGTTTAACCAATAGAAAGCGAGCGATCTTGGTGAGGAAATCCATCATAACCTAAATGTTGTTGGTTCTTGAGGTGACCTTGATAGTCCTGGTGATGAAGTCTATAGTTATATGTTTCTGTTCCTATTCCAGTCTTTCCAAGTGTTGTACCATTTCTCTTGGCTTCTGCCATTGTCTTTTACGTGCTGGTACGTAGGGTTTGGATGCCTCTTCCATTGACTGGATCGTTTTTCTCCGGTGGTTGGTCACTCTAGGGTAAAGTGAACGTGAACAAAGGGATGTCTGAGGTAATTATTGAGTCACGTAATTCATTGTGGTTTGATGGTTAATTCTTCATCCGGCTCCTGATGCACATTGTTGTCGTCAAAATTCTTCATGGAAGGTGGGTATGGCAGGATTTAGATCCTAACATTTTGGTGGGAAAAAGTAGACATGAATATCGATGCTTACATACATTCTTCCTTTACTTACATACTCGGGTATCCTAAGCTCGAGGTTATCTCTTGTTTTCCACTTCCCTATTGTTGGCATGAATTCCTTGCTTCCCAGTTCATTGGATGTGTGTGCCTGCTATGAACTAGTCTGGAGAAGTTTAAATTTTGTCACATGGTGGCATCGTGAGTCCCTTGGTGTGAAGCTGTTGTTCCTATCTGTAGGTTGCTGATGACATAATTTTACTTGTCGGGTCCTTTGAAAATGTATAGTTAGTTGAATAAACTCTTACTTTGTCACACCCCCTTCTTTAGAGACCGAACACAAAAGAGTATTTATACTACTCAAACTGGAATTATTTATTTAACAAGCAACTGTACGTGCTTCGAATACGCTCTCGGCGTATACTTTGTAAAAAAAACCTTCATACTTCTTTTTTACTAAAAGATTATAACAAAAGTCCCAATTAACAACGATCCCGAGATTATGAACCTGACAACTGTGGTCGACCAACTCTAGCCGTCCCTGCGATCTGCAACCACAAAGGTTACAGGAGAGTGCATTTTGTATTATAATGAACAAAACAGGAAACAGTCATTTTATTTAGGAATGCAAAAATTCATGTTTTTCACTAGAGATGTAATACTTTCCACACCATCTCATAAATTATAAAAACTTTCTCATGCTTTGCAAAAGTATCATTTAGGCTCATCAGTCACAATTCATTGAATTCACTGTCTCATAAATCATAAGTAAACTTTCTGGCATAGCCACCACAATTCAAAATAATCTTGTCTCATTCATAACTCATACCCAACAGTGACCAAGTAGTCGTCCACCTCACGACCGGGAGTTTCGACGGTACCGTAACCTCAATTCTTAATGCACGGATAGCAACGTGATGGAATGAGGGCCACTCTCCACCAAGCACGAGTGGTATGTACTATCTGGGACTTAGACCGCAACGCCTTTAAGGCAAAAACCCCCGCTTAACGGGAAACCTCCCCCACAGGGAGAACCAACACCCATAATTGGGCAACCTCCCCTAACAGAATATAAATGGTCGAAAACCCTTGTAACTTGGCATTTTGGAACAGCATCTCACAATGTTGATATCATTTGTCAAAATATTTATATCACAAACACATGCTTTTCAAAATGTATAGATAGCATATTTAGAAACATCATGGCATTTGAATAAGAGATCATGCTATCATAATTTTTCATGCTTCAAACCATGAATATAAAATAGATTTAAAGTATAATTCATGCATTTTTGTTCTGAATAATATATAAGCACTCTCACCATGACTTAGATGCGACAAAACTATCTCCTCATTTTCGATCTTAATTCCTAATCTTCCGGTGACAAAATCTCAGTACCTAGCAAGAAACCAAATCTCTACGTTAGGGTAGGGCACTTATTTTTTACAAAATTTTAAAATTTTTCGACAATTGAAGTTGTTTATGATTTAAAATTCTCAAGTAGAAATAAAATTTAGCTAAAATTTTATACTTTATTTAGCTTGTTTAGTTAATTAAAGTTTATTCTTTAAATTTAGCTTCCGAACGCCAAAAATAATTTATCAAATTATTATCTTATCTTACAAATTGTAACTTTTTGTTTATCTCAACTTTTATTTATAAAAAATATATATACATTTTTTTCTCATATTTTTAATTTATATTCTCTTATTAATTATTAAAACTAATAGCATTTTTATTATTAAAATTACTTTTTACTTACAGGGAATCACAACCCGTAAAAACTGTTTCCTCTCTTGCTTCTCTTTTCTTCTTTTTTTTCTTTTCTTTTTTTTTTATAAAGTTTATAAACAATACTCTACGATTTGATTTTTTCGGAGTAATTTATCGGTGATCGAAGTCATTCATTAGCGACGTTAAGTCGTTAAAAGGGTAATAAACACTGGTGATAATATGTACAATGATAGCCGTGTGTATACAGATAATAAGAATAATAATAATAATTAAAGGTGCCAGCTACTGTATTTATTCGGGTTCAAGTCTGATCGGATAGTTTTTCAACCGTTCACTAGCGGAGATAAGCCATCGAAAGAGTAGTAAACATTGTCGATGGAGAAGTAATAGTGTGCACAGTGGTGACTGTGTGCATACAAATCATGAAAATAAAAGTTCATTAAAGATGGTGGTAGCTGCGACTGTTGATGGTGGTTTTAAACTGATTTAAGGTAGTCGATGGGGGGTCCAGAGGTGGTGGTGGTCTCCAGTGGTTGTGGTAGCCTCTGGTGGAGGAGGTGGTGGCGTCAGAGTGTGAGAACGGAGAGAGGAGAAGAAGAAAATGGGAGAGTTAGAGAGATTACCGAGAGAGAAAGGAGAGAGGAAAGATGGAAGCCGACGGTAGCTCCGATGGAGGACGGTAGCGTGGGTGGTGTCGGAGGCGTCCAACGACGATGGTGAGATAGCCAGCAGTCTCGCGGTGAGACGGGGTGGCACGCACAGGTTTTCCTCCTCCATTTTCGTTGTTTTTCTATTTCTTTTTTTTTTCATTGTTTTACCCTTTTACTATATATATATATATATATATATATATATATATATCTATGTGTGTGTGTGT
>JAOTRH010093334.1:0-16397 GCA_034768845.1 Heliamphora exappendiculata
AATTCAAAATGAGCATGATGTGTGAGCTCAACTATTTCCTTAGATTCAAAATTAAACAAAATCAAGAAGAAATCTACATCAATCAAGCTAAATACACGAGACATATTAAAGAGGTTCGATATGCATAAAGCAAAACTTATGGGAACTCCAATGTATCCTACAATAAAGCTTGATAAGGATGAAGATGGCACAAGTGTGGATGAAAAGCATTATAGATGTATGATTAGATCTCTCTTATATTTAACTGCTAGTCGGTTGGATATTATGTTTAATGTAAGCATGTGCACTAGATTTCAATCGAATTCTAAAGAATCACATGTGACCGCAGTTAAGCGCATCTTTAGATACCTTTTAGGAACACTTAACCTAGGATTATTTTATCATAGAGGAATAGCCTTTGAATTATTTGGCTATTCAGATGCAGATTTTACCGGATGCAATGTAGATAGGAAAAACACAAGTAGTACTTGTCAATTCCTAGGACACTCACTAATCTTTTCATTTAGCAAGAAGCAAAACTCAGTGGCATTGTCTACAACCAAGGCTGAGTACATTGCAGGTAGAAGTTGTTGTGCACAAGTTCTTTGGATGAAACAACAATTAGAAGACTATGATTTTCACTTAGATTATATTCCTATAAAATGTGATAACACTAGTGCAATTAATATATCCAAGAACCCCATACAACACTCAAGAACGAAGCACATAGAGATTAGACATCATTTCATAAGAGATAATGTGCAAAAAAGAAATATCGAACTTGAATTTATAGGCACAGATTACCAGTTAGCGGATATTTTCACAAAACCTTTAAATGAAGAAAGAATATGCTATATAAGAAGAGAACTTGGTATGTTATGTGCTCCTATTTTATGATTTATATGCCATACTAACCATGTCTTTTCATTTTATTTCAATGCCTTTGATACTCTTTCTTGAATGTGAAAATGTGTCGACACCACTTGAAAAAGTGTCGACACAAATGTGTGTTGTGTTGACTCAAAACTGTTTAGAAGTGACACTGTGAGAAAAGTGTTGACCCCTTTCTATTCAGTGTTGACACCTCTTAGTTTCCTGACTATCGGTAAATTTGTGTCGACACCGAGTTTAATAGTGTCTATCCAAATAGCCAAATGTGTCGACACCATCTGAAAATGTGTCAACACCAATTACATGTTTCGATACCCATACTCGATACAAATCGTGTCGACACCAAAAATAATTTGTGTCGACACAAATCGTTAAGTCTATATATAGACACATCTGACCCGAACCGTCACATCGTTTCTCTCTCTCTATAAAAATTGTTCGTCTCCTGCGTAATTTTTTCTTTCAAAAACCGTGTCGACCCCTCATCTTCTCACTCTTCGATCCTCAATCTCAACCCAAATCCATCAATATGCCACCGAAAGTGATGGGAAAAGGATCCAAACGACCCAGTGGCGAGAGTTCTTCAAACCCTAGATCTTCAAAGAAGAAGAAGACGACAACGGCAACGGCGAGGAAGGCAACAACCGTACCAGAAAACGTAGCAACTTCAGAGGTAATATCCTTCAAATCTCCTAAAATTCGACAACTCTACTTTTCTTCATTTGCAAATCGTAAAGTTGTTCCCGGTCGGTCCATTGGCTTTTCATTTTTTGACTTCATAGAAATGAGATTCAAAAATCTCTTTTCTAGCCTTGGGTGGGAAAGGTTTTACAAATCAAAGAACCACACTATCCCACACTAGTCAAATCCTTCTATGCACATTTTCGCATTTCACTTATTCCGACCACCACCATTACCACTTAGGTAAATGGTGTGAACATTGTTTGACCCCCTCTACTTTAAACGAAATCCTTGGCATCCCTGAAGGGGATATTTATGTTTACCACAGCCAGAAACCTATTGAGGTTGAAGGCTTTTCTTTTTTTGAATCTGTCAAAAATATTTTTGAGAATGATGATATCGACCCTTTCAAGCCCTTAGAGGCCAACTCTTTGAAACTGGAAATGCGTATCCTACATCACATGGTCAACCACATTTTTTTACCCCAATTGGAAAAATTTGGTGATATTTCTTATATGCACATTTTCATCATGTGGTGCATCCTTGAGCAAAAAAACCTAGATTTAGAATTTTTGTTCATCTCTCATATGCTCCACTCACACAGCAAGTCTAACTCCTCACTCCCACATGGGATGTATCTTACACGTGTTTTTTTCCATTTTAGTATTAATCTTTATGAGGAAAGGCTATTGTCTTTTCTAAGTGCGACTTGTATGGTAGCTCCTCTCTCAAACACATGCAAATCGCTAATGTTGATCGTGTCTGGACTACTACTAGCCGTGGCACTCCTGCATCTGCCAAAACTCCCCCTTCTGCTCCTCGTGACATTTCATCTATTCCAATTGACCTTGATTCTCCTCCGATTCCACCTACTGACATTCCCGGTCCATCATTTGTTCCTCCTCCTTCCTCTTCCACTTCTGTTCCATATGCTCTAGTAGCATCATCTTCTGCCCCTGTCCATGTTGATTTGTTAGAAGTTGTTTCCTTAATCAATTCCCTATCCTCCAAAGTGACCCTCTTCCAAGAAAAAGTCGACTAAGACTTTGTTAACTTGATTCACTCTGGTTCTTCCCTATCTGAGAAATTCAAACACCTTGACAAGACCAATCGAAGTCTCCGGAGAGACGTAAAAAATGCCACTAATGCTGGGAGAGTCATCTGCAAAATAATGGATGAAAACATTGCATCCATTGTCAATTGCAATAAGGCAATCCTACATCAAGTGCAAAATGAGTATGATCAAGGCATTGTCACTGCTGTTCATGCCAACTCCCAAAAGGTAGAAGAACATCTAAAGTGGATCCAAGAAGCTTGGGCCAGACAATTTAAGCCCAAGGAAACAAAAGAAGAAAGGCTGCGCGACTCAAAAATGAAGCAGACTTGGCATTGGCAGCACGCTATGAAGCCATGGCCGCAGCCAAAGCTAAGGACAAATGAGCACGTGCAGCAAAAAAATGGGCCTCAGCAAGCAAAGACAAAGCCAAAGTAAAGAAGGAATTCAAGCGCTTCATGGACGATCAATAGCCCCATTTTTTTTTAAGATTACAAAAGGAAAAAAAGAAAGATGAGAGAAAGACAAGGTAAGTAAGAAGTGAAGGGGAGAGAAGAGAGAAAAGGGGAGAGAAGAAGAAGTTCAAAATATTTCTTTTTAATTTTTTTATGAAGGTGAAGATGTACAAGTTTAAACATACTTTTTGAATGGTTTGCTGGGTTGTTTGAATGTTGGATGGTTGTCTTAAACATCTCTTTTTTATGAATGAATGAATGCTTATAATTATATATGTGATTTGTTCATATGACTAAATGGTTATTCATTGAATGGGTTGGCTATGAATAGCTATACATGTGTTTTGATAAATGTTTGAAAAAATCTCTTTACACATATTTAATGTATTATACAAATGAAAATAAATTCAAAATGCTTGTTGAAAATCATATTCAAAATGTGTACTATCATGTTGAATGAATGCCAAGTCATTTTAATTGCCTATGTTGTTTAAGGCATATCGATAAGGGGAGAACCCTTGTCGAAAATTATTTTCAAATATTTTCTAAAAAATGTTAATATGGTTATAATCATCAAAAAAGGAGAGATTGTTAGTCCAAGGGCTTTTTATTTTGATTTTGATGATTTTCATAACTCATTTTCTAAGAATAAATAGATTTAAATGGATAATATTTTATATTTTTAAAATGAAAGTATTAACACATTTTGAATAATTAAGTTGACACCTTTAGCCAAAAAGAAATGACTTAACTCTCAAAATGATTAAAACACTCACATATTCTTAAATGAGAATAATTTGTGTTGAAACCAATTGAAAAATAAGTCAAACACTTTTAAGGCAAAATATACTTGAATCTCTTCAAGTGTGTCAACACTCATTGATCAAATGGTTTAACACCCTAACATATGTATCAAATTGATCTTCAGGTATTAAAATGTTAGTGTCGACACACACAAGTTTTATGTCAACACCAAATAGCCGAAGCTCTCAGGATTCAAAAAGAGTCGACACAAATCAATTTCGTGTCAACACAAATGTGATCCTCACTTTTGGTATCCGAAAATTGTATCGACACAAATGAAAATTGTATCGACACAAATCGACCGAGACTACCTGCAGATTTTGAGGTGTCGACACCAACTAAGGATGAGTAGACAAAAAAGTCTCGAGGCTGCCTGAAAAACTTAGTGTCGACACCAAAGAAGTCGTGAGTCGACACAAAGTGCCCCGTCTCTGATTCGAAAGTACATTTGAGTCGACACCAACTGAAGATGAGTCGACACAAAAGAACCGAGGCTTCCTGCAGAATTTTGTGTCGACACCAAACGCAAGTTGAGTCGACACAAAGTGGTTTTTTCGGATGCTGAAGTTTTAAAGGAGTCGACACTAGATCTAATTGTGTCGACACCAGGATGTTGGTAAGGTAGAGTGCAGAATTGTGTCGACTCCTCAGAATATCTGTGTCGACCCAACCCCTTAAGGGATACTGCCTTACACATTTTGTGTCGACATCAAAGACATTTGTGTCGACACCTGCGACGAAAATTCAAACTCGCGGCAGATCTCAATGGCTGGATTTTTGGCATTTATTGGTCCCATCTACCTCCAACGGTCATGAGTGCACAAGAGCTTATATAAGGAGTAACTTCTCAGCATTTACTCAAACTGTAGACCTTCATTTTACTGTTCCATTTCTTGAATCAAACTCAAAAATTTCAAGCTCTCATTTATTGCTGAATCTCTAGCTCTTATTCCTCAACTCTCTTTACTTTCTCATTTATTGTAAAATTTTTCTATAAAGAGAGTGAGTGTTTCTCATTATTACACTTCATTTATTGTAATCAAGGGTGAGTCACCATTTATCCTTTGAGTGAGTGAGTAAATCTCATCAAAGAAGAGTTCAAGAGAGATTAGAAAAAATAGATGTTTGTTTTCATAGGATCTTCTTGAAGTTGTTAGGATTGTGAATGTGCCCGTAAATATTCAGCTCATTCAAACGAAGTTTTGAAGATTGTAAAGGCTTAGAATACGTCCGTAAAGTATTATATATAGTGGAAATACTCAAGGGAGAACTTGAGTAGTGGCCGTAGGTTAAGAAAAAGTTAAACCACTATAAATCCTTAGCGTCCGGTTCTATCTCTTTATCTCTCATCTTTTAATATTTGCATTACTTCAATATTTGCTTTATTTGCTTTATTTGATTGCAATATTAAAAAGATTTTTAAAAATATTTTTAGATTGTTATTTATTTTTTAAAGACCCAATTTATCTCCCTCTTGGGTTACCATGTTTTAACAGTACGACTACTCAAATTGAAGGTACAAGCAACCAAAGTAAGATTCGAGAAAGGTTTACTGCCATATGACCGCTCGAGCACCCAAAGGCCTGCTCGAGCGAACCTATGTAATTTCATTAGGTTTAAAATTCCCCAACCTGGGATTTGATGACATATAAAATGGTTATTAGGCAACTACAAAAGAAGATTTTATTCAAAATCCTACCACTTATAAAGTACAATAATACATTTTATTCATAACTTATTTACTATCACTACTAACTATATATAATTGTTCATATCACATATATAGAAAAGTAAAATTATCTACTTTGAACAAAAAGTAAAAAAATTAATTTTTTTTCTACATAACCAACTTAAAAAAAGCTAGTTTAAAAGCTAACTTATCAAATAACCTATTTTGAATTCAATTTAACTTTTTAGCTAAAAATAATTTTTTTTAAAAAGGTAAAAAAAAACTAATTGCCAATTGGACCCTAAATAATATATAGGAGATTTCAGCCAAAAATTCAAAAAAATAAGTTTTAACGCGCAAGATCCATCAATAAAAATTTTAACGCGCCAGATTCAATTACATAATTTCTCCCGAAAATACCATAGAAATAGATAAATTTATTTGTTTATATAATTATGTCTAATAGATAAATTTATCTGTTTGTATATCAATACAAATAATAAAAATAGATAAATTTATCTGTCTGCTTATTTATGCCTAACAAATAAATTTATCTGTTTGCATATCAACACAAATAATGCAAACAGATAAATTTATTTGTATTAGTTATACATATTTTGAAAAGAAACAAATAAATTTATCTGTGTTTTTTATATGTTCTTTTAATAAAATAAATAAATTTATCTGCATTTTTTATACGTGCTTTCAATAAAAGATAGATAAATTTATCTGTATTCTTTTATACTTGTTTTGAAAAGATACAGATAAAATTATTTATTTTAAGGTATTTTTGTTTTAAAATGATCTTGCGTGTTAAAATTTTTATGAGAATTGATCTTACTCATTAAAAAATCTTATACTGAATGAAAAATAGTAAACGGTTTATAAATTGGACTGTTCACTAATTTTCTGTAATATATATTGGCCACTAGTTGATAAATAAAAAATATAATACACTTTTAATAATAAAACTTACTATTTTTATAAACGGTCCCGCTAACAGGTGCTCTTGGGGCACAAGTTAAGGGTTTTCTTTAAATGCTTTAATTATACTTTTTGCTACTCATTTCAACATTTTCTAATAATGATTTGTGAGTACCCATAAATACAACTAATAAATTTAGATATATTTATTGCATCTAAAGTGTTGCCCCTAGTGCACAAGTGCCCCAGAGACACCTGTTAGCATTTGTCTTTTATAAACATTATATATTTTAAATAAACAATAATATACTATTATTATTTATATAAAAACTAACATATTATTTATCCATTAATTAGCACTTGGTATTAATAATACCTAATATTTAGGCCTCATTTGGTAATTCGAATTTAAGTATGATTTTTTTGCTTATAGTCACTTTAAGTTAAATAGGCAAAAATTTTCATTTGATGAGTAGCTAGGGTGATCACTTTTAGCCAAAAAAATAATAAACAAAAAAATTTTGTTTAAAATTAGTTTAAGTCAAAAGAGATTTAAGTTAGAAAAAGATTATTTTAATCTTTTTAAATTTATTATTATATAATTTTATATTCAAATTAGATATTGTTTGATAGATTTTGATGATTGAATTTTAAAAACATAATTTTTATAATAAAATGAATGTGTATAATAAAAGTTATAATATTTTTAAAAATATATAAAATTATTTTATGTAAAAAATTTTAAAAAGTTAAAAAAACAAAAAACTTTTGAATTCTTAAATAAAACTTTTTGGTTTTTTTAGTTGTAAAAAGATAAAAAAAACTTTACTTAAAATCAATAGACAAACAAGGCCTTAATTTTAAATAAAAGTTTTTGGTAAAAGGTCGCCGCGGATCCGACAAATAAAAAACATGCGGTCGAGGTTTTTGGCATTTTGTGGTCATCCGCATTTGTCCGTGTGTGAATTATTGTAATCAATTTTCTCATTTACATTCCTTTTTTGCTCTTACTGCTTACTGCCTACTGCTTGTTAAATGACAGAAAAGCTTTTCTAAACAGCTATCATGATGTTGATACTATAGATAGAAAGCCTTTCTAAATTATTGTAAGAAAAATGTTAATCATCGCTTAACAGGGTGATGGATAAAAAATATATAATATATAAATATTTATAAAAATTGTATTAATATTTATAAAAATAGTAAATTTTACCTTACAAAATATATTGATATTAAAAAAATTTATCTTTATAAATCTATTAATCACTTCTCAATGAATGGTGGTTAGCATGACTATTTTTCTAAAAAATAAAAAAATATTTATTTTTTAAAAAATAATTTACATAAATTAATTCTTTATTCGTTTTTATTTTTTATTAAAATATATAATATACACTCATGTTTGTTTGTTTTTTAATATTTGGAAGTACCCAAGTGGATAGAGAACTTGAGATCCCTATTTCCATAGTCTACTAACTGAAACTCGATTAAAATCGAGATACTCTTATATAGATTAGCTTTAAATTAAAGAGTGATTTGAAAATAACAAACTCTCAAATTTTAAATTTTGACAACTAGGCCAACTCATTGGGGATATAGTCTTATGTTTCAAATGTGAAAAAATATTTTGAAAAAGTCAATATTTTTTATTTTAAAAAATATCAACTAATTAGCCCTGTTTGGGATAATCGTTTATTTTTTTATTTTATTTGTCTTATTTTTGTCTTTAATAATTTTTTTTTATTATTTAGCCAAGTTATTATGCTTTTCGATTCATATCATCAAGATAAGCTGAAAAATTAAAAATATTTGATCAAAATATATAAAAACTCATACAAGAAAAAAAAAAGTCAAACCTCTAAATTTTATGTTTCTTATTTTGATTTTTATTAAACTTTTTTCATCTCTCATATTTTTTTACTTTAGCAATTCATCTTATTGAGACGATTTAAAAAAGTAAAAAAAATTTAGAAAAAATTAAGAATTAATCCTTTTTTGGATATCGTAAAAAAATTAGTCATAGCACTTTTTTTAAAATTGGTTAGATCCTATCAAGTTTGAAATTATTTTATTATGAATAATATACTCCTATTAAAAAGATTATATTTCCTGATTTGTAATCTTTAAATTTGATTCTAAAATTTTTTTCAAAATTGGCGTATCCCTTAAAATAAGCACTCTCTCTCTCTCTCTCTCTCTCTCTCTATAAAAAAATCAAAACAGAACATGATACCAGAAAATCACAATTTTTTAAGTGATACTTTTAAGATTTCATCACTTGTAAAAACCACTACTGATACATAGATTTTTGCAAAAACACTCAACTAATACAACTTACAATTAATACATTTATCACTTCAAGCTAAACATTCAACCAAGAACATTCAATTAATACAATTTACAATAGATACATTTATCACAAGGTCACTACTCAATTTTCAAGTGATACTTTTAGAATTTTATCACTTGTGAAAATTACAACTAAGAAAGAAATTTTTACAAGAGCACTCACTTGATATAATTTATAGCCGATGCATTTATCACTTCAAACCAAACATTCAGCCTATACGACCCAACTGATACAATTCCCAAACATTTAGCCCACAGGCATTTAATTCCCAGCTGATACAATTCCCAAACTGATACAATTCCCAAACATTCAGCCCACTCACAAACAATTCCCAACTGACACAATTCCCAAACAATTCAGCCAACGCAACCTAAACAATTCCCATACGCAACCCAAACAATTTCCCATCCTCTTCCGTAGAGACCGCATCGGCGATGGTGCGCGGCGAAGACCAATGAGAAGTTTTGGTGCTGGAGATTGGCTGTCGAAGGGCTGGTGGTGGTCGGCGAGTGGCTAAGGAGTTGTTGCGGTGGTCGGCCAGTACTGGTGGTGGTTGGCGAGTGGCTGAAAAGTTGTTTCGGTGGCTGTGCAAGGATTTTCGATGGTCGCGAGTGTCTGGGAAGAGGTTTCGGTGGTTGTAGAAGGGCTCTAGGTGGTTTTCGAAGGGCTAGGGTTCCGGCGATGAATGTGAATACGTTTCGGTGGCTGTGGAAGACGGCGGCTAAGGTTTAGGGTTTCGGCGGTGGCTGTGGTGGTTGGGGTTAGAGTTTAGGGTCTCCGCGGTGGCCGTGGTGATGGAGATTGGCGGCTGGAGCATGCAGCGGCATGAGACAGCAGCGAGGTGGTTGGCGACGGTGGTGATTTCACTGATGGCGATTGCTTTGGGAGCCTATCAACCAGTACACGACTGGATTTTGGCACCGGTAATCGCTGAGATTTATTCTCATTTTCAAATTGATTATGCAAAATTTCGAAATTTCTTCTTATGGAATCAAAAATTTTGGAAATGTTGAGGGTATTTTGGTCAGGAAAATATGGTTGGGGACTAAAAACGTGAAAAAAAAAGTTTGGGGACTAAAATTCTTTTATCAATTAATAAAAGAACCTTTACTAAAAATTTTCAAAAATTTAATCGAAAGAAAAAATAAGTTTAGAAAAATACAAAAATAAACAAGATTTACAAAATTTAACCCAAACAAGCCCATTATATAATATAATTTAAAAATGAACCTGGATTTGGATTTTCAGCATGGGTACTTTGGTCATTTCAGTATCTTTCAAAACATCTAAATTCTAAATTATAAATTCTCTCGTGGTGTGAGAGTGAGAGAGAAGAAGAAGAAGAAGAAGAAGATGTACAAAGAAGAAGATGAAAAGCCATGTCTGAGAACACCTCTGATCGAAGATGAGGAGGAAGTGGAGGGAGAGATCAGGAGCAGTAGTAGTAGGGAGAATGGGATAGATATAAGCAAGAGGAGGCGGAAGGAGGCGGTGGTGGAAGAAGTAAAGAAGCAGCTATGGCTGGCGGGGCCTCTCATCTGCGTCAGCGTTTTACAATTCTGTCTGCAGCTGATTTCGGTGATGTTTGTGGGTCATCTTGGAGAGTTGGCTCTCTCTGGTGCTTCCATGGCCACTTCCTTCGCTTCTGTTACCGGCTTCAGCATGTTGGTCAGTTTCTCTTTCTTACATTCTTATCTCTTACTGATGATTTTTTTTTTCTCGAGTTTTTTTCGTCCTTTGTAGATTTTTTTTTTTTGGTTTTTTTTTGTTCTTTTATTTTTTTCTGTTTCTTAAGTGAAGAGAGAAATAAAAAATATACGACGGTTGGAACTAAAATTGAAAATAGTTTACCAGAGATGAATAAAAGCCACCAAAAAGTCTGAATTTTTTTAAATTTTTGATCAAAATTTTTTATAATTTTTATTTCTCATAATAAAAAAAATTTAAAAGATATGCTTATTTAAGACTAATGTTAAAAAAATTACTAAAAATATAAAACGAAGTATTAAAAACTAAAACAATTGCACATAATCTTGTTAAATTTATAATCATATGGGTGAAGCACTCCAAACTTGAGTCCCCTAAACATTTCTTAAGACACAATTTTAAAAGTGTTTGCCAAAATTACTGCTGCTGATTTTTAATTTTTATTATTAATTTTAGTTATAAATTATAAATTTTTTTAAATACTTACGACTTTTATTTTAACTTATAACTATTTTTTTTTTATTTTAACTACAAATTATAATTTTTATTAAACACTTATAATTTCTGTTACAAGTTACGATGTATATGTTACTAATTTTAGCAATGCCAAACAACAGTTTTATGAGTTTAAGGCATTGTTTGGAAAACTTTGAGTTAGATTTTTTATTTAAAATTGTTTCAAGCTGAATAAGCAAAAAAATTCATTAATGAACCGTCTGAATGATTTTAATTTAAAATGCAATAAGTCAAAAAATTTAACTTAAAGTAGAGTTAAGCCAAAATAACTTTAAGTCAAGAAAAAGTTATTATAATTTTTTAAATTTATTTTTATATAATTTTATATTCAATATAGTATCATGTTGATAGATTTTGATGAATTTATTTTAAAAATATTTTTTATATAAAAAACGAATATACATAAAAAAAAAGTTATAATATTTTAAATATATATATATATATATATATATTTTATGAATCATGAAATATTTGTTGTTGCCCCCTTTGGAGTTGACAGATCTCCAAAATCTGTAATATTCTTCTAATTATGTTTACCACCAGATTTTAAGCAATATCCATGGAATCTTAAAGTACAATATTTCCTGAGTTTTCTGCTTTTGATGCATTTATGAGAAGAACTATCAAGTATATAATCCACGGGTTAGTCACTAGTGTAATTTATCAACGGTGAACTACAGAAAGATACACCAAGAATTGAAAAAATCATCTTAGTGGACAAAATGCTTTAAAATCACGCATATAATTATGATATGACTTATGTTTTACGGACTAAATCTGGTACAAGCATTAGGAGTAATTGTAGACACGTGTCTAAATGTTAAGTTCTATTAATTCACATGCTAAGGGCACTGTGACACGTCAAAATATTTATATTTATTATAAAAAAATTTTTAAAATAAATGATATTAATAAGATTTTATAGAAGTATTTTACGAATAATATGAAAATTTATGCATAGTTTAATAGTAAATTCAAATTATTATAAGTGAATATCTAATTAAAATTGTCGAACACATATTACATTACATACTCTTATTTAAGTGTTGAGTGTCCAACACGAATATTATATATATTTTTAAAAAGTCCATATAACATAATATACAATCCTAATAAAATCTAGAAGTCCACTACTCTTCACCGCTTTGTTATATACCGTTTTGTTTAATTGATTAAGTTTTTTACCGAACGCTATTATTTGCCAAGAAGCTAAAGGAAACAAAAATGAAATGCGGGTCATGTGACGGTGGTTTTATAAATTGATTTATATTTTAAATTTAAGTGATTAAGGTCATTGCAACAACTAAAATTGACAATATAATTGATATTATGAAGTTGTTATTCTCTTTCCCTATTGGTTTTGGAGTAGATGGGAATGGCAAGTGCATTGGATACCTTATGTGGCCAGTCCTTCGGAGCAAAGCAATACCGTATGCTCGGTATTCAAATGCAGAGAGCTATGTTTGTTTTTTTACTAGTTAGCATACCTCTTGCAGTCATTTGGGCAAACACCGGCCCATTCTTGTAATTTTAGGCCAAGATCTCAAGATATCAGAAGTAGCTCAGATGTTTGCCCGGTACATGATCCCTAGCATTTTTGCCTATGGCCTTCTTCAGTGCCTCATCAAGTTCTTACAAACCCAAAACAACGTCTTCCCGATGATGATATGCTCCGGAATCACAACTCTACTTCACCTCCTCTTGTGTTGGATTCTGGTGTTTAAATATGGCCTCGGCTTCAGAGGAGCCGCCTTGGAAAATTCCATCTCTTATTGGATGAACGTCGTGTTGTTAGCAATGTATGTGAAGTTCTCTTCTTCGTGTTCAAAAACTTGGACTGGCTTTTCGAAGGAGGCCTTGCATGATATCCCCTCTTTTATCAAACTTGCAATCCCTTCAGTTATCATGGTCTGGTTAGTTTTTGGTTCTCAACATTCTGCTTAGTTACTAAAGTAAGTTAAGAAATTTGAAGACAAAACTTATTTTCAATCTCACATTTCATCAATTTTCATTGTTCTCTTAGCATGGGACAGTGCATAGAATATCCAACCTAACTTGTTTTAAATCTCAAATTTCTTGTACTTAGATTCCTATCTCACATGGAGGTGACGCATAAGCACACCATATTTATTACCTCCATAGTTTATCCTCTTATTGTTTGCTCATGGACTTCTTTGCAATTCCTTATGGTGGTTTTCCTAAACAGCTTGGAAAATTGGTCGTTTGAATTAATGGTTCTACTGTCAGGTCTTTTTCCTAATCCTCAGTTAGAAACCTCTGTGCTTTCAATTTGGTAAGGAATGAGTATCTTTCTACTTGAAAATAAACTTTTACCTCATTATATATAACTAATATAAAAAAGCATTCTTGCAGCCTTAATACAGCTGCAACAGTTTGGATGATACCCTATGGACTTAGTAATGCAGTAAGGTTTGTTATACTAGACTAAGTTTCCTGCCTTCCCTTTTTCATACCAAAGCTTTAAATTTTGGATACTTCTCAATTTCGATGTGTTAAATTTGGCTGCGAATTCATAAAAGTTCGTTGAATTCTCCACACTCATGTTTTGATCAACTTCATTTATTTCGACAAAAAGTGTACATAATTTTGAGAGCTATAGAATTTCGCTACAAGCAGGATATAGAATATGTATGTGACCGTATTTGAAAATGTGAAACCACTTATTCTATTTCCCGGATCAACTTTTTACATACTCTTGTGTGTTTTCCTTGAACAGCACAAGGGTCTCGAATGAACTGGGGGCTGGCCACCCACAAGCTGCGCGTTTGGCATTGTGTGTCGTCTTAGGCATGGCCATTACTATGGGCATTTTGGTTGGAGCAATCCTAATTTCAATATGCAACTTCTGGGGCTATGCTTACAGCAATGAGATAGAAGTGGTGAGATATATAGCAACCATGATGCCGATCCTTGCGATATCCAATTTCTTGGATGGGCTTCAGTCTGTACTTTCAGGTCTCTTTCCCATTTATCTGTCATTTTCTTTTGTTAACATCTCAATCTAAAGGTAACATTTTTTAATTTTTTTTTGCAAAATGTGTTATTTATTATCGTAGCATAAGGATGAGAAGATCTTAAGACCATGTTTTATTTTAGAATATAGACAGGAGATGTAAAACGTAGGCAACGACTGTGTGTTGTTTCGTTAAATGCACTGTTGGTGGACAAAAATAGTTCAAACTTGTCAAATTATCCAAAATAGAGAGCACTTCTTTTGATATTAGTTATTCACGCCATTAGATTTTCTTTAATGCTATATAAAATGGCCACAAATAATCATCTATCGGTATTCCATTCTTTATACCACCTTACTAAACATTATTCCTTTTATTATCTCATAATATGCATCAAAATCTGTTTGTAGTTACGTGCTAGGCGTAATATTACCATAACTACATTTTACATTCTCGCTTTATTGATCACATGTGTAATAAGGGGAATATAATCGTGTGGGATAAATAATCTCGTTAGGCTTGTAGCGACAAGATTATCGATACCACATCTTCTTAAGTATTGTATATATATTCCACGTTTTGCAGGATTTGTCATCTAATGGAGACATAATATGCCCAACTTGTTTCCGAACACTAAAAATGCAATCCCATGAGATTTGTTGTCTAATCTCACACCTAATCCACTTAATTAAACATGCTCATATATTTGTCTAAAGCTCTAAGACAAATTATTAGTTGGGTTTTTGATTGAAAAGTAAATATAGGTTGTTCTAACCAGTTTGTTGATATCTATGATTGTTGAGACTAACCTCTTCGCTGTGTTCTTAGGCACTGTTAGAGGTTGTGGTTGGCAGAAGATTGGCACCTTTGTGAATTTGGGATCATATTATCTTGTGGGCATTCCTTTTGCAATATTGTTAGGTTTTGTCTTACACATTGGAGGAAGGGTATGCTCATTTGTTTTTTTTATTTTTTGTTAGCAATATTTCCTTCATTGTCATCTTATATTCATTAAAAGCATGTTGTGAAAAGTCCTTTTTGTCACTCATTTTCCCTATAGGGACTATGGTTGGGAATCATATGTGCTCTCATTGCTCAAGTTCTATCACTACTTACCATTACGTTGCGCAATAACTGGGAGCAAGAAGTATTCTATCTCTCTCTCTCTCTCTCTCTCTCTATAGATGAGCTCCCCTCCATAACCTCTTCTTATGAATCACGAATACTTTAAAATAATTTCGTACGTGTATCAGATACGTATCACATACAGATACGCGCCCAATATAGCAACGCCAAATAAGTAGTCATTATTTTTTTTATTTTTTTAAATTTTGGATACGGCTTGAATACGTGAGAAATACTGAAAGATACATGAGAGATACATGGGGGATACGAGCAGGATAAGGTGGGGATACGCGTGGTTCTAATTTTTTTTTATTTTTTAATTTTCTTTAGGTATTTTTTGTTTTAAAGTTTTAATTTATTATATGTTTTACTATATGAACTCTAATAGTGATAAGTTTGTGATTTATCTTTAATTTATAATGTTTTTATTATTTGTCATATATTAAATGTTCGATTGCAACAACCAAATGAATTTATTCCTACTTTAGGTTTTATTTTTATAAATAGTATATTACTAAAAATAAAAAAGTAATATTTTACAAACGTATTTTAACCGTATTCGTATTTTATTTTTTAAAAAATTTTCGTATCGACGTATACATATTATATCTCATATTCATATCTCGTATCCATATATATTCATGCATCATAGACCTCCTCCCTCCATTCCCCTCAAGACCTTGTTTTCTGGTCATGTAGTGGGCTCACAATAATTTCAACCGTAAGCTTATCATAGGGGATCACTCATGCCAAAACTCAATTTGATCCAACATTGATGGATATGTGAACAAATTACGTTTTGTTTTATAAAATAGACAATTTATGCTTAGAATGGATAGTTTAATGATGTCTATAAGGTTCATGAACGGTTCGAATTATTGCATTAGACCCGATTTGGACCTACAAAATAAAGTCTCAAGGGCATCTCTAACCCAAATCTTTATTTTAGATAATCAAAAACTACTTTTTTAATCAAAATATGAACTTAAAGAATTTTACTGTTCATTCAAACTCTAACCACCTATTTTTATTTTTATCTTTAAAAAATTTCCTCCAAAATTAACTTTCAATATTTTCCTCATCAATATTTATTTTATATATATATATATATATATATATATATATATATATCAGTATCCACTTTGAGGTCTACCTAATTTAAATAGCTCACAAATGATAATATTTAAATAATTTCTTTCTCTTCTAGATCTTGTGCAAATAGGATTTGACCTTCTCCAACTTAAAAAATATATAAATAAAAATATAT
>JAOTRH010093345.1:0-16396 GCA_034768845.1 Heliamphora exappendiculata
GCACCGAGTCAAATACTGGATAGAATATACGGACTATGCATTCATACATCACAAATATAAATATGAAATCATAAATGAAAAACCATCTCAAATGTTTCTCAATAATATGCCAGGGATCCATAATTAAATACATAAAAAGTACGACTTTTTAGTATACATTCCCAACACTCTTTGCTTTCTTGACAGGTGGTCTCTAGCTCCCAAGCAGTCATATCTAGTTGGACATTATAACTGTACTGGCTGACAAATGTTGTACCTATGTCTTCCAGATTCTAGTCTTTACAACATCTAGGGAGAGAAACTATTTTTGAGCTAGCCCAAAGAGTGACCGGTGGAACAACTGAGCCTTCAACTGGTCATCAATACCCATAGAGGAGCAAGGGTACCAACATACATTCTCAAATGTATTTAGGGGTCTCCGATCCCGTCGAACTTCTACATGTTAGGCATTTTAAACTTGTCTAGAAGTTTGGTGTCTGGAAATAAACAGAGTCCTCATACATCAAGCATGTATTCTTCGACTCCTTTGGTCTTTCTCAAGAATTTTTCCATTTAGTCAATTTTCTCAATCAATACAGATTCTCTAGACTGTGCAGTGTTTTCTTCCTCAACTATCACTTGACGAGGGTTCCGTGGTGGTGGTGGAACAACTTGTGGTCCATCGAGAACTTGATTGTCATTCCAAAAATCTTCAGCATTCTCATTTGTGTCTTCCGGTTGTCCGTTCACAACAGGGATACGAACCTGAATTGTCCGGATCTGTGCCTGACATTGCACTTGAGCCTGGGTCTGCTGTTCTATAGCTCGCTGTATATCAGTAATCGCCCTCATTAGGGCTACCAAATTCACCTCGTTCTCTACCATCCCAACTGACTGTTCGGGTACCCTACAAAGTCTGCCTGTTACTGATCTTTTCCAGACACGCGTTGACTGTGCTCTTTTTGGCTCAATTATCTAAACCCAGAGAAAACCTAGATACTAAAAGTAGACTAACCAGTATTAGACACTTCCCAAGTAAATATTCTGACAACATATTAGCAAATATCTCAGATACCCCAAAATAGCGAAACATGAGCAGATAAACACAGAGACTGAAACAACGCCCTTGCCGGGCATACACTAGTAGCATAACAACAGGACGATCCGGGATGACGGCTAAGGAGAAGATTAACCAACTTCTAGAGGGACGGTTTACCTAAATGAACAACACTCCGGTAAGAAAACAAAACTAGGCCAAAGGGATCGGTTTGACTTAAGATTCTAAGAAAAAATGGGTAGCATAATGGTAGGGAAGCAAAACTAACTCAGACAGGTCTAACGAGGGTTTGAAGGAAGAGAGCCTACTACAACAAAGAGGGAAAAACCAACAACTCGGGAAGAACCCAGAAGGGAGAGAAACTATCCTAGAGGTTTCAAAACAAAGCACGGGCATGACCCTAAAAAAAATTTATGGCGTAAAAACTAAACAAGGTGAAGAACAAGGTCCGGGTGAGACCCCGAAGGCGAAACTAACCTAAACAACGAGGGATAACAAAAAAAATCCAGGTTGAACCCGGAAAAAGAACTTTCCTAAGCCAAACAGACAATCCTAACAATACGCAATCAAAACATTCAATTAAGAAAATACATAATCCTACCAGGATTAGTAGCACCGAATGGGGGGTTCTAAGCTTACTTTATGCAAAAGGTCAATTTTGATCAATTGAACAAGGTACCTTCTAAATAGAGCCGGGTATATACCTCTCATACAGAACATGATCCAATAGTACGCCCGAACTCTTTTACAGTACTTATGATAGCATACAGTCAGTAAGGGTTGCCCGCTTTTCCAACAATTCCTGAAACGAATGTACGTTCAGGGCGTCAAGTTGACCAAGCAGGGGAAGTTGAAGAACAATGCATATGCATGCAAAAATACAAATGAGAAATTTTTATTAAGAACCAATGATGTTTTCAAATCTAGCCCTCTTATTTGGTTTTAGAAACCAGTCCCCAGCAAAGTCGCCAGAAAATATTGTGGCGTTGGAATTTAGGGTTTTGAAAAATGCTTCAAAAATAAGAAAATTCAAAAAATATTTGAAAAAAATCTTTTAACACCTTGAAAACTAATATTTTGAAAATTCATTTTTGTTGAAAATGGAGCCGCCACTTCGTTTTTGAGAAAAACTAAGACAAACAAAAATAACTACTGATTTTTAAAATGTTTAACCAGATAAAGAGAATTTGGGGGTTAAGGTACGAATCAGGGAAGATATTAGACACCCCGTTCACCCAACCATAAAGTTGGCCTCTACTAATCATTATTGGTTCTTTAATATGATTTCTCAAATGCATGCAAATAAAAAAAATAGAGGCAAAAAGATAACGTCCAAAATTAAATACGAAAATACATTACATATGTATATAAAACGCCAGAACAAAACAAGTATCAAAAGAAAAATCCTAAATCCTACGGCATACAATTATAAAAGATACATAAAATACACCCACATGCAATATTCACGAAATTAAACTAACTATTATGATTTAAGTAGAAGAATAAAAAACATGTTAGAAAGTGTCAAATTGCCTAAACATGATTTGCTAACAAAAAATACACTAAACTACAAATTTTTTTTAAAGAAAGTAACTAAAATATGCACATTGTCAAAACAAGCTAAATTGGCATTAACATGATGAAAATATACTAAAAATAAAAGATGCATGTAAATTCTATGTTTAAAAGAAAATTTACTAGCAAAGAAAACAAAATACAAGAGTGTTATGACAAAAGAGAGTTTGAGAATTTAAAGAAAAAAAATAGGGAAAACGTTTGTAAAAGAAAATGGTGCTAAATGAAAAGGTTAGAAAATATTTATTTAAATTATTAAAAGAAAACTTAACTATTCATATTTACACTAAAAGAAAATAAAGTGAAAAGAAAATAAAAGAGAAGAAAATTACAATGAAAATTAGATTAAAAGACTTTTATTATTTTTTAGTTTAACAAAAGAAAAGAAACAGAGAATAAGGTAAACATTATAAAAAGAAAAGAAAAAGAAATGAAAAAGAAAGAAAGGAAATGAAATATTAAAATAAATTAAAACTACATTACAAGGCAAAGAAAATAAAGCTACATTACAAAGAAATAAGAAACTAGAAAGAAAAATTACACTACTATTAAAGAAAAGAAAAAGAAAACCAGAAAAGAAATGTTACGCTAAATATAAAATAAAATAGAGTATTAAACTAATGTTACAAGAAAAAAAAATGAAGTAGAATGCTATTAGAAGGAAAATTAGACTAACTACAGGAAAATAAAATAAAATAAATGCTAGAACATTAAATTAACATAAAAATAAAAAATAAAAATGAAATAAAATACTAGAATTAAATGGGTGTAATATTGATAATTACAACTATTTTTATGTATATGCTTATATTATTACAATAATGACATTATTTAGTCGTATCGTCAAATTATATTAGCACTCTTTAATGATTTAATGAAAAATACCAACGTGGTTAGTGTGGGTGTGTAACACGGGTAAGTAAATAAAATAAACAATCAACGTAAGAATTGAATTTATAACACGAATTAACTTGTGTAAACTAAGCACATTACTTATAAACTAAATGAAAACTAGCGATTAAAGCAATTACATAAGCAATGTAAGAAAGTAATTAAAAAGAAATAGTCAAATTAACCCGATCACTCCAAGGAGGTAAAAAATGGAGTTAGAAGGACCGGGGCTCCAAGCGAAATACTTGGATCGCTAAAGAATCCTCAAGTCGGGGGAATGTGCTTCAACGGGTCAAACCTCAGGTGGTGATCCAAGCAAGGCTTCAAGATGGGTGTCGGAGGCTCGAATCTCAGTATTTCGGCAAGACTTCAGCGTCGAGGCTCGGAATTGCTCGGCAACTTAGCAGAGCTTCTCTCTCAAAACCTCTCCCTCATTTTCTGTCTTGAAAACGTACACGCGGGTCTGGTATTTATAGAATTCTTCCACCAATGAGATGCTGACACGTTCTGGGACACATCAAGGTTTTTGAAGTTGGCGGTCGCCAAGTCATGAGTTGGCAGTCGCCATGTTGAAGTTGGCGGTCGCCTGGTCGGAGTTGGTGGGCGCCATATTGGAGTTGGCGGTCGCCAAGTTGGAGTTGGTGGTCGTCACTTTTGGCTAGGGTTTCCACAAGGTTCTATTGGCGGTCGCCTTACTTGGACAGCAAGTTTTGATGGTTCGATAAAATTTTATTGGTTTGAAAGTTCTGGGTTCAAATATCGAGCTTGGATCACTTTTTGAGGATCGTACTGAGGTACTATTCTACTTGTTTTCATCATCGAATTCACCTAAGATTAGGCAGGATCAAATTGGGGTGTCTACAGTAGCTGCAGCAACAAGCACGACCGACGGCTTAGAAGAACTGGGATCGGTAAGGGAAAACACTCTGCCCTGTGGTGCTCTCGTCTGTCCACCATAACCCTGGACTGTCGATTACCGCACTAACTGTTTTGAGGCACCCCTGACTGCAATCCTAGACGTCTGAGCCACCGGCTGCTGATAAATCTATCTTCCCTATGCGGGTGGAACAACTTGTGCACCTGCCATGCTCCGTACACTCCCTCCTCGAGGACAGTTCCTACGAATGTGCCCTGACTGGCCACATCCATAACAAACCGGTGGCTCTCTCCCCTAGGACTTGATGGACCTTGAACTATGAAACTGCTTCTTTTGCGGGCGCTCCGACACACGTTGCCTTGGCTATCTACATCGATAACAAATGAGCTCTCTCTGCTCCGGCCTTCCCGTCGAAGCCACTGAGGGTGCTAGTGCAGAAAACTGCTGCTAATACGATCCCGCAGGATGAGAACTTGGGCTAGACGACCTCTGACACTTGTTTCTGTGCCCCTAAAACTGCGCACCTCCTCCATCCTGCTGGTTTCTACTCTCTCTAGCCTTGCGTGTCTCATTCAGGATACTTTCCATAGTAATTGTTGTTTCCACCAACTCCGTAAAAACACGCATCCTGAATGCAACCACTCGATCTCAAATCGCAGGGCTCAAACCCCTTTCAAATCTCTTTATTTGCAACTCATCTGTAGCCACAATTTCGTGTGCAAATCAGGACAAGCTAGTGAACTCTGCCTTGTACTGAACCACAGTCATCACTCCCTGAGTAAGGGAAAGGAACTCCTTCTGATAAAGATCTCTCGAGGACTCAAAAAAGTACTTCTCCAAAAATACCTTTGTAAAAGCATCCCAAGTGCCTCCCAATGTAGTTTTGGCAAACTTTCACCACTCATGGGCATCCCCTCTCAGCTAAAATGCTGCGAATGCAACTCTCAGATCATCCTCAACTATCTGTAGTGTATCCAAAATCCTATTCACAAGCTCCAACTATTCTGTGGCCACCTTAGGATTGGGATCCCCGACAAAGGTAGGCGGGTTAAGGCATCGAAACTCGCACATTACGATAGTTGCCCTCGGCTCGGGTACTCTCTCCCTCCCCCAAGCAGCCTCAGCTAGCTGATGGATAGAGCCTATCATCTCACACAGCAAGTCTACCCCATCTACAGGTTCTTAGGGAGCATTAGCATCCCCAACTTTAGGGATTGGCACATCCCCTCAGCCTAAACCACGGCCTCGTCCTCCCCGCGAGGACATAACTTCTATATTAAACTAGCATAACAACATAAGCTTTCATCCATCATGTTATTATTAACAAAAAACATATAATCATGCTAACATGTAGTCATTCAATATCTTGTAAACACATTTCACGTATCGAGGAGAACTGACAAGAGTGACGCGTCAATCTGAATAACCTACTTAGATTCCTTGCCACAAAACACGTAGACCAAATACATTTCTAATTTGGCTTCCAAGCTTGTCAATCCAAACGCCCGAAAGCAAGACTAATTAATCATAAGGTCCAATCCCCATGCTTACATATATACAAAATTCTCATGCTCAGCAAGCTAGTGTATTTATGTTTTCAAAACATCTAAACACATACAATCAAGCACACGCAATCTGCCTCACAAGGTGATGCACCCTCTGCCCACGGCTCTTACGTATTCGAACTCAGGGCTATGATACCAAGTTGTCAGATACCAAGTTGTTACACCCCAAAACCCAGGGTTCTTCTCAAAATAAACATACATTCCATACATGCATAATATATCGCCTCAAGCCTTACAAAATATTCTTCCAAGAATAGGCTTACAAAAAGTTATTTTCATTGTTTGAAATGCGTGGTTTTATGGAAAATCGTTTTGAGGCTCGTGTAGTTAAGTCGATTCCATGCTATGTAATTGTATATCCTCCTTTATTTTATTATAGTCTATTTATATTAGATTTTGGCTCATGTTGTGGGATTTTGACTACCTTTTTCAGGTGACTGTCATCACGAGTGATGGTCTTGAGGAATCAAGGAGGCAGAAGACTTTTCATAGTTTTCTATTTTTTTGTAGGATCATGTACTGTTAGATGTATTTTCTTTTCTTGGAAGAATGTTTTGTAAGCTTTGAGGCGATATATGCATGTATGGAATGTATGTTTATTTTGAAAAGAACCTTAGGCTTTGGGGTGTGACATGTACGAACTTCGACATAATGAACATCACATGATAGTTGAAAGAAAGCTATTCAATAGAATCCAAAAATTCCTAACTAAAGCTAATTAAGCTAATAGTTTTCATGAAATTAAAACCAAATGTGGGATCTTCTTGTAATTTATCAAGTCTTTTTTCATATTGTTTTCATTTTTGTTTTAAGGTTTTTTTTTCTGGAATAACTATAAAACTTGCTTGGTAAACTGTTCATCAAAACTGTCATGGGAAAAACATTTCTTAAAAATAACCTACTTTTCAAAAAGCACCAAAAAGATGATTTCAAATTTTTAAAAACTAGTTTTACACAATATATGAATAATAATATGGAAATGCTATCTTAGAACTTCCCATTGTTTTCATTTTTTAAAAATAGAAAACAACAACGTAAATGAAAACGAGAAAAAGTGAAAAGCAATTTCAAACAAACTGCTAGTGTTTTACTATGTTTACCTTTGAGAATCTTTTTATTCACTCATGGATAATTTCTTCAATATTTTGAGAGAATAGGAAAGTCAAATAATCATAAAGAACTAAAAATGATAGCTAATGAAAAACTTGCATATTCAAACATGGGATTTGTTGCCAAAGTTTTAGACTAGTTAAAGGCATCAATAATCTAAAAGTATGCGTGGAAATTTGTAACTTTTAAATTAAGTAAATTCTCAATAATAATAAAATGCATGTTTATAACTTGATGTAATGTGGCTTAATCTGGATCCATGAGAAGTATGCCTGCTTAAACAATCTAACATCACAAATGAATCATATTCAGGCATGGACTTGTTTCAAAGTTCTTGAATTGGTTAAAACATGCCATATGGCGTGGAAAATTGGGGGGAGAAATTTTATATCTAAAAATCAAATTTTAAAAATAGAAAAATGCATGTTTATACATTGATCTAAGGTGACTTATTCTAGATCTCTGAGAACCAGACATGCATCAGTAATCTAACATCAGAAATTCATGTTTGTAAGCAATAAACCTAAAAAGGAAAAAAAGAAGACGGGAAGAGAAACCTTTTATGTTGATGCCAAACATTCATCGCCTGCTTCTCAGATCTTTTTGTGCAGGAGAATGAAGAAGATATAACATCTTTCTTTGGTCAATTAGACATAATTTCAAGGGATGCCTTTGTTATGGAAGGAAAGAGCCTTTTGTTTTGGTCACACAGTGTGTTTGATGAGCAAGCACTCGAAGAAGGGCAAGAATACTACCCCATAATATTCTTGTCCCTCTATCTCTCTACATTGGCACCACATGATTCTTAAGGATTAGTATGCTGAAAATCATGTGTTATAGTATTTAGTTTTATTTTAATAAAATTAATTTTTTATTTTATGAGAATCTTTATGAGCAATGTATGTGTATCATTTCTTCAATATTATGCATAGATGTTTGATATTCTGTATAGTATTTAATCTGCTGTGTAGAGTACGGTTTACACACAAAAGATCATATTTTAGGTTCTTGCAGAATATAAGTTTTATGTTCACAGTTTAGATGAAAATGGACATACTATCGGTACGACTGTAGTATAAAGTTATTGTAGACTTGTCTTGGTTACGAGGAACAGATAATAACATCGTCTATTATTCCGACTCTCTGTGATAGTACACTTTGTGTGTATTGAATGGGACATTTGGGGTAATTAATTTTATACTGACTATATAAATTAATTCATACTCTAAGGTTATTATGAATAGTGCTTCTCCTCTTAATCCTGAAATAATTATTGATTTACATATATTTAATATTCGTTGTTTTGATTCATTAGAGATGCGATCTTATATGGGTCTATATTGCCAGTGAGTTGGATAGTGGTATTCTTTATATGGTAAATATTAATTATTGACGGAATCCACGTCCCAAAAGATCGGGATTGACGATACCCCCCTAAGGAAGCTTATAAGTTTTGACCAGGCCAAACCCTGCAGGTGAATTTAATTATCAAGCGGTCAAATGAGTTAAACAGAATGGCTTAAGGAATATCAAGATGCCGATTAAATTAAATTGTCAATAATTAAATTTAATTGGCGGGTATCGAGAATCTTAACGTGGGGATAGTGCAATTATAGTTCTTTAGTGGTGTGAACTGTAATTCAGTATTTTATAAAAATTACAGAAATCACTGCTGGTTTTCCATAATTGCAGATACTGCTATGAGATTTTCTTAATTGCAGAAACCACTGTTACGTGTCTGTGTTCCACTAGAAGTCTTACTCATAATTACTTCCCAAGTCTCTGCTGTACCCCTATAAATATGCGGGTAGACTGAACCAGTTTCATAATTTGTCTTTCAAGAC
This sequence comes from Heliamphora exappendiculata, assembly GCA_034768845.1. Taxonomy (NCBI): domain Eukaryota; kingdom Viridiplantae; phylum Streptophyta; class Magnoliopsida; order Ericales; family Sarraceniaceae; genus Heliamphora; species Heliamphora exappendiculata. The sequence continues at coordinate 8,899 of JAOTRH010093345.1, forward strand.
TAAAACTATCTGGGTTCTGCAGGTACGAGTTCTTAATAGTCCGTAGCCCATACTACTTTCAAGAATCACGTAAGGGAATACAGTAGAAAGTCTGACAGGAGCTTTAACTCGGATTCAAATCGTAGTTGAAGATTCGCCCGATAAAAATGTATTTTTCTAAATTAACTGTAGTTGCACGGGTTTTATTTTTGATCGTTCGACGTCAAAAGTTTTATTTGGAACCCGTTTCGGCGTTTGTCCGTCCAGTTAATTTTTTACCGAAAATCGTTTATAAAAACAATGATCTTGGCAGTATTGCCTCCAACAATTGGTATCAAAACCGTTTTATTTTTTATTTACGGTTATTAGAGCCGGGTAGTTTTAGAACAGTTGCTAACTTTGTTTTGCAGGCGTTCTAATTTCGATTTTATAATCATTATTTATTTTTCATGTTTGATTGAATGGTTTGGATGATGATTATATTTTTTAACCACGAGGGGTGATCGTGGTAGATTGATTGTGAACTCTACAGAGGCATAGAATCAATGTAAAAATTATTATTTTTCAATTTCTACTTTTTTTTATGCAATCAAAAAAAATAAAGTAAAACAAAAATAAATAAATAAAGAAGATCGAAGAACACTGTTTCCGTGCAAAATATTTGGGATTAAGGCGGCAGCGCAATTTCCAACACAATAATGGTTGGTTGCTGGCAGCAGTTTCCAACATAAAGCAAGCAGCGCTGTTTTCCAAAAAGCAAGCGGCACAATTCCAAACTACAATCAATTGGCTGCTGTTTTCCAAACACGGTAGTTGTTTTCCAGCACAATGGCGGCGTAAATTTTGTGAAAGAGGATTTTAATTCCAAATATAGCCTTAGGAATCATGGATTAAGTAGCCAAACGCAGCCTAAGGTTGCAGCAACTTTGAAACTTGAATTACCCAGCAAACAAATTGCAGCGCAAGACTGCGTAGAACGACACAAAACACCCGCAGTGCGTGTGCAGCAGCCGACGGTGGTGCTGGTGGCTCGAGGCTGTTTTGGTTCGATTTTTTTGATATACAATGATCAATGAGTATTGTATATGTATATCACTGCATATTAAGAAATTCTGATGCAATTGGGATACAGGAAGTTAATACAGATAATGACTGAATTATTACAGCTTATCTTCAAAACAGGATACTGAAATTCTTTAGAGTTTTAGATAGATCATAAGACCGGAATATATTTATTATATCTTGCATTTAATTTATTTTTTTATATATTAACTGTGTGAATGATAAATATTAGTTTTATTTTTTCTGTTAATTTAATTAATTTAAAAATTCAGTTTTAATTAAAATATTTTGTAACGAAAAATAAAATTAAGTTTTTAAAATTAATTAATTTTAATTAAATTTAAAAAAACTTTAAATATTTTAAAATATCACATTTAAAATAATTTTTTATAAAATTGGATTTTTTGGAAAAACGTGAGAATTAATTCTGATTTTTTAATTAATTAAATAGAAAAATATTTAATCAAAATAAATTATTATTTTTCAAAAAATATGAGACAAAAAATAAAATAAATAAATGCTTTTAATCACTACCTTGGCTGAAAAATTAAAGAAAAATTATGCATTTATTAAATTTTATTTGTTACGTATTTAAACACGAAAAGATGGTTTGGCGAATCAGAATCTTTAGAATCGTGTACACGAAAAGATATTTAATTCTTTCAAATCGTGTGATTTTCAAAATTAATAAAATTATTTCAATTAAATGAATTTTTATAACCCTTAAAAATGTTTTAAAAATCTAAGTGGGAGAGAAAATTTATTCATAAATAAATCTCGCGGTCTCTATCACCAGTTTGTAGGCAATACAATTAAACCATGTGTGTTGACAGTAAAGACTTTCTCCCCACTGGACAGATTAATTACTGTATCACCAGTACAAATCTTCTTTAGGGATAATTCTGGATAATTATTAGTGTGGATTACTTCTCCATCTGAAGGGTTCATTGCGAAGCGATTGATTTGGGATTAGGTGATTGTTAACACTTAACTGTATATAATAGTATTCTCTCAATCTGAGTCACTAGTATTATATACTAGATTGAAACTATGTCAGCTATTTAATTTTACTTGACATGGCTAATTACCTAGATAGTAAAATTAAAAGAAATTGGACTGTCTGATCTTATGAAGGATAGTAGACGTCCTCCCAACGAGCCATGCTATTCTCAAGCTATCAGGCTGCTGGCGATTTAATTTTAAAATGGTAAAGGAAACCAAATTAAAATAAAATTTAAATTTTTTCTCGTCATAATTAATGGTATTTTAATTATATGATTCTCAGGATTAAAATGACTTTCAATACTAGCTTCCATTCTCAAAAAAAACAAATTTACGGGGCCAAATTATGTTGATTGGAAATGAAACTTAGACATTGTATTAACTGCTGAGGATTATAAGTTTGTTTTAACTGAGATATGTCCACCAGTACCTGATAAGGGGGCTACCGACAGGGAAATCTAGGCCCATCATAAGTGGCAAAAAGCTGATCAGATGGTTCGCTGTTACATTTTGGTTTCAATGTCAAATATTTTATAGCATCAGCATCAGCATCTGTCTATGCCCAGTGCCTATGACATGATGATAAACCTCAAAGAAATATTTGAGGATCAAAATTGTGCTGCTAAGCAGGTGGCCATGAGATCTCTAATGAATACAAACATGGCTGAAGGTACACCAGCTAGGGATCATGTTCTAAAGATGATCAGTCTCCTGAATGAACTAGAGATCTTTGGAGCTGAAATTGACGAAAAAATCCAGGTCGATATCATACTCTAGTCACTGCTTAAAATTTTTAAGCAGTTCTACCTGAACTATTCTATGAATAAGCTCAGCTATACACTGGCAGAACTTCTTAAGGAACTTCAAGCATCCGAGGGTGTTCTTAGGAAGTCAGGTTCTATGAATGTGGCATAGAAAGGTTCTTCCTCTAAGTCGAAAGGTAAGAAGAAGAAAGAGGTTTAGACACAGGAAAACACAAGTCTAAAAGCAGTTAAGGGACCAAAAGCTGGTGTAAAGAAGCCGAGAGGCAAGTGCTATCACTGTAACCAGTTTGGGTATTGCAAAAAGTAGTATTCGATTTTCCTCAATAAGCAGAACAAATAAGATAATTTTTGTTCACTAGTTGTTGAAACATGTTTAACAATGTTATCTAATGGTACCTAGTGTGTAGATACAGGAGCCGTTAACTATGTCTGCAATTCTTTGCAGGGGTTTCAAGAAATTAGGCAACCTAATGACCGAAAAATCTACCTACACATGGGCAATAATATAAGGGTGGCAACAGTTGTAGTAGGAGATGTCGCTCTTAAATTTGTTAGAGATAGGATACTACTTCTAAAAGATTGTCTTTATGTACCTTCAATTAGAAAAAATTTAATTTCAGTCTCGAGTTTAATAAAAGATAAATATTCTGTTTATTTTGGTGACTCTGTTGTTGTGAAGAAAAATAAATATTTTATTTGTTCTCGTACATTGGTGGATAATCTATATGTTGTATCTCTTATTTCTCCTACACTACAACTAACTTAAATAAATAAAACATCTATTTTACCATATGAGAAAAAGTTTTCTTCTTTAATGAACCAAATATTTCTTTAGCACTTACACTTGGGTCACATTAATCTAAAAAGAATAAACAGACTGGTATCAGATGGATCTTTGAGTTCATTGGAAGTGAAGACACTTCCAGTATGTGAATCTTACTTGGAGCGTAAGATAACCATGAGGCCTTTTTTGGCCAAAGGCTATAGAGCTAAAGAGCCGTTGGAGTTGGTTTATTTTGATGTGTGTGGTCCTATAACAATTCGGACTAGAGGTGGCTTTGAGTATTTCGTCAGTTTCATCGATGACTACTCAAGGTATGGATATATTTACTTGATGCACCGTAAGTTTGAATGCTTTGAGAAATTCAAAAAATTCAAAGCGGAGGCAGAAAAACATCTAGGTAAAAGTATCAAATCACTACGATCCGACCATGGTGGAGAACACCTCTTTAGAGAGTTTAAGGACTACCTATCGCCAAAGGAGATTACATCCCAATTGACTGCACCTGGCACTCCGCAGCAGAATGGTGTAGCAGAAAGAAGGAATATGACTCTTATGGAGATGGTAAGATCCATGATGAGTTATTCAGATTTATCCGATTCATTTTGGGGACTCGCTTTAGAGATAGCGGCTTACATTCTAAACTTGGTACCTTCTAAGTGAGTACCTTCTACTTCCATAGAATTGTGGACGCTCGAGCGTATGCCTAGTCTGAAACACATTCGAATTTAGGGGTGTCCAACACATGTGCTGAAAAAGAACGCGGGTAAGCTGGAACCAAGGACGAAAGTCTGTTTCTTTGTGGGGTATTCCAAGGGAACGAATGGTGGTCTATTTTATAATTCTAAGTATCAGAAGATCATTGTTAGCAGCAATGCCCGATTCTTGGGAGAGAATTATATTATGGATCACAGGCTCAATAAAAAAATTATTCTGGAAGAACTATGAGGAAATACCAGTAGAACGGAAAAGGAACCACAAGTCACTAATATTTCATTACCTCGTCATAGTGGAAAGATTATCGGGACAAGTACAAATCAAAAACAGGGTGCTGATGCACAAGGGTTCAGATTCTGCACAGCCTGATACTGCTAGTACACATACACAGGTAGTGGCTCATCGTAGTGGGAGGGTTGTTCATCAACTTAATTGGTATATGTTCTTGGGAGAGTCATTCGACAAGATCCCGAAAGAACTGGATCCGAACCCTGTAACTACAATGAAGCACTACAAGACAAAGATGCAGATCTTTGGCAAAAGGCATATTTGGCGAAAAGCGATGAATTCAGATATGGAATCTATGTATTCTAATCAGGTTTGGGATCTGTTAGGGTTGGTATACTGAAAATTTATATTTTTAGTATTTAATTTTATTTTTTAATAAATTTAATTTTTTATTTTATGAGAATCTTTATGAGCAATGTATGCATATCATTTCTTTGTTATGCATGGATGTCCAATATTCTGTATAGTATTTAATTTGGTGTATAAAGTACGGCTTACACACAGAAAATCAGATTTTAAATTTTTACAGAATATAAGTTTTATGTTCACAGTTTAGATGGAAATGGATATACCATCGGTACGACTGTAGTACAGAGTTTTAGTAGGCCTGTCTTGGTTACGGAGAACAGATAATAGCGTCGTCTATTATTCCAACTCCCTATTCTAGTACACTTTGTGTGTATTGAACGGGATATTTGAGATAATTAATTCTATACTAACTATATAAATTAACTCACACCCCCAAGGTTATTATGAATATTGTTTATCATCTTAATTCTGAAATAATTCCTGATTTGCGTATATTTAATATTCATTGTTTTAATTCATTAGAAAGTGCGATGTTATATGAGTCTATATTCTCGGTGAGTTAGATAGCGGTATTATTTATATGAAAAATATTAATTATTGACGGAATCCACGTTCTAAAATATCGAGATTGACAATACCCCCTTAAGGATACTTATAAGTTTTGATCGGGCCAAACCCTGCAGGTGGATTTGATTCTCCGATGGTCAAATAAGTTAAGCGGAAGGATTTAAAGAATATCAAGATGTCGATTAAATTAAATTATCAGTAATTAAATTTAATTGGCGGGTATCAAAAATTTTAACGTGGGGAGAAATGGTAAGGATTATAGTTATTTAGTTGTGTGAACTGTAATTCAGTGTTTTATGGAAATTACAAAAACTACTACGTCTTTCTATAATTGCAGAAATCGCTAGTAGGTATCCGTGTTCCACTAGAAGTCTTACTCATAATTACTCCCCAGGTCCCTACTGTAGTCCTATATATATAAGGGTAGACTGAACCGGGTTTATATCATTGATAGATCATATTTTTTCTTTCAAGACTAAATATATTCAGATTCTTCCGATACGAGTTCTCGATAGTCTGTAGTCCACACTACGTTCGAGGATCGCATAAGAGAATACAGTAAAAGATCTTACTAGAACTTCAACTCAGAATCAAATCGTAATTAAAAAATAGATCGACAAAAAGAATTTTTCTAAATTAACTTTGGTTGCATGGATTTTATTTTGATCTTTCGACGTCAAAAGTTTTATCTGTGGCCCGTTTTGGCATTTGCCCGTCCAGTTAATTTTTTACCGAAAATCGTTTACAAAAATAATGATCTTGACAGTTTTGTCTCTAACAAATTGGTATCAAAGCCATTTTATTTTTTGTTTACGGTTTATCGGGGCCGAATAGTTTTAGAACTGTTGCTAACTTTGTTTTGTAGGCGTTCTAAATCCCGATTTTATGATCATCATTTATTTTCATGTTTAATTAAATGCGTGGATGATGATTTAATTTTTCTAATTACGGGGGTTGATCGTGATAGATTAAATTTTTCGATCAAATGTGAGCTACGAGACATAGATTTTGATGTAAAATATTTTATGTTCTTTAAGTTTTTTTTTCTAATTTATTAGGAAAAAAAATAAGAACATGTATGAAAGAACAAGGCGACGGCGACCGGCGATGGTTGGTGGCGGCAACCGACGGTGGTTTCGGCAATTTTATCCGCGTTTTATTGGTTGCTTTGCAATTTTTTTTGGATAAAATTAAAAAAAAAAAGGGGGAGCAAAGCGGCAGCCTAATGCTGCCTAAAAGCTGTGGTGCCGGTTCAAAAAGCATCCAAACGATGCCTTAAGCAAGCGGGAAAGTGGTTCCCAACTGCACCAAACCAGGCGCTGTTTTTCCACCGCAGCAGCAGCGATTCCAAGCAACGCACAAATCCCAGAAGGCTATTTCGATGGTTTAATCAAAATACTGGGGCACAAACAGTGGCGCAAACTGTTGCGCCAAACATTGTTCGGTGCTGTAGTTTCCAAAACACAACAGTAGATTCCAGGCACCGGATTCCAAGCTGTTGCAACGTTCAACAGCAGTGTAGAGCCAAACAGGGTGCAATCACATAGTGGTTTCCACGCAGCAAACACAGGCTCAAGCAGCAAGGTCGGTGTTGTTTTCAAGCGGCTAAAACCCCAAACAACAATGTTATTCTCCAACACTAATCCAGCATCGGTTTCCAAAAAGGTGTAAAAACCTAGCAGCTTTTTATCACAAGTAACGGCGCAATTAAAAACTGCTTAGCTGGCTGGGTTGTTTGGCGATGCTGCTAATTTTTAGAGATCTCCTAGCAGTTTTGTTATGATATGATTTATCATATTGAATCAAGAAATTTTTATGCAATCGGGATATAAGAAGCCGATTTAGAAAATGCTTAGTGAAGCTTATCCTTTTAAACAGGAGATTGAAATTTTTTAGAGTTTCAATTCGATCATAAAATTAGAATATTTTTTATTTATCTTGCATTTAATTTTTATTAACTGCGTGGATGATAAATATTAGTTTTATTTATCCTATTAATTTAATTAATTCGAATATTCGATTTTAATTA
>JAOTRH010093356.1:0-48575 GCA_034768845.1 Heliamphora exappendiculata
AAATCTATTAAACAAAATTTATTTTAAATATAATATTATGTAAAAATAATTATACTTTTTTGACTTAGATTTTTTTCGTCTTTTATTAGTTTTTGTTTTAAAGTCATTTTAAGTTAAATAAATTTTTAGCCTTTAAGTTATTATTAGATTTATCAAATAAATATTTTACTTATTTGATTTAAAGTGACTTATAATAAATAAATAAAAACTAATTTAAAGTCAAATTACCGAATGAACGTTTTATCCCTCCAGTCCGTTCTGTTATATACAAGGGACCCAAAAAGTGTATACTTGGGGGAGACTCACCATGCAGTTGAACTAATAGGCTCCATTTTGGGTCCACACGGATGATCCTAACCATTAATTTTGTGGGGTTGGGTGAATAAATTATGGGTATAAAAAATTAAATTAATTAAATATTAATACACTTTATAATAAATCACGTTACCTTGAAAAAAGTGAATAATTATTTTTTAAAGAGTGCAAGCCGTCTAATTTTTAATAACAAATGTGACCTAATCAAAAAATTATTAATTTTTAATTAATTTTTTACATAAATAACTTACTCAACAAAACTTAGAAAATACAATTTAAATTATCGTAACGAGATTTGAAATTAGTATTAATGGCACAACTGCATACTACAGTTGAAAATCCCAATGACTAAGAATCTTATTTCAAATGGAAAGTGCAAATTTGATCATTCACTTTAAAAGTAGGTAAACTTATAGCTTATTAGTTTTTAAATGTTTAATAAAAATAGATTTCATCATTTAATTTTTATACAATTAAAAAAGAGAGAGAAAATACTTTTATAGAATTAATTTGTATTTTTAAAATTTAAAACTGCACAACTTTTAGCATATATATTTTTATTTTTAGAACCTTCTCATAGGTATATATAAAATAATATTTATATTAAATATGAAAATTTTTAAAAAAATAAAAATAAAAAACTTTCAGTTTCACAATAAAAATGGTAATTTCTTATTTGTGCAAATGAAAATTTTTATATATTTAAACCAGTAAATAAATAATGAGACAATTATAATAGAGAATCAAATAAAATAAATTATTTTTCATCAAAAGCTTACCCTTATTTTTTGAGGTGGAATCCATGAAGAGTGACTCTTTTAGTCTAACAACACTAGGACAATATCATTATTGGAAAGACAAAACACACTACTTAAAGCTTTTGAAAGAACTTGTTCCAAACCCTCTTTTTCATTTACAATAAACTAAAGTTCAGGGTTATTATTATCTTTCTTTCTCTTGTTTTTAACAAAAAAGTTTTTAAAAATATATATATATATTTTCATAAATTTTGATGTTTGATACGTCAACATTTAAAAAATAATAAAAATGTTTTTAAAGCTCACAAAAAATAAATCATTTTTGGTAAAAATTTTTTTTACTTTTTATAAGAAAAAAATATTTTTTACTTGTACTATTTTATTTAATCACTGCAGCCACTACCACCACTTCTTACCAGACACCACCGTCACCCTAGCACTAACACCACCAACCACCAACCACAATCACCACCACCACCACTAATACTAACACTTCCACAACGGAGAGAAATACAAAAAATAACAATCAGAGCATTAGTCCAACTTCAATTGGCCTTTGGTGTGCGCTGAAGGGTTCATCACTATCAAACACAGATTTTTTGGATTTGGAGTTAATATCACTTAGAGAAATAAGAAATTCTTTGAGCTAAGTGCTAATCAAATTAGGAAAATATTTTGCCTTAATAAGTACTTCCTTTTAATGTTTAATATGGATGTCGAAAAATCAAGAAAAATGTTATATACTTGGATCTTGAATTTGTTAGGAAAAACATAAAATGAATGAGAAATAAATTACTCGTACATATTTAGTTTATAATACACCTTTGGTATGGATTAAAGTTATCCATAAAAACAAGTGGGCCACATTAGAAGTTGGGTTGCAAAATGAAATGTTTTATGTCAAGGGATATACATTGAGAAACCCATTCATTTAATCTAAGCTATTTCCCCTGTTTGTGATAATAATGACTTAATTGGCTTATTTTATGTTTTTTTTAATTCTTAGTATTTTTTTGTGTCATGTTTTGTTGTGTAAGAAGATCCAAAACAATCATAAACAAATAGAAAAAAACAAATTTTACGAGGTTCAATAATTCACCTACGCATACAGGTAGCATAATTCAATATATGGAGAAAAGATTACAAATCAATCGACTCTCATAAATTTTGCATCTTAAACAACTTGCACAAAAAATAATATAAAAATATAATCATATTTATAAGAAAGAAACAAATACCTTGTTTAGTTCTATTTGTGCTAATCAAACTCGTGCAAACACACATTCTTTAGAATTTTTACAAAGGTCAAATTTAGTATCATGACACACTAAGGTCAAATTTAGTATCATGATACACTAAGGCTACGTTTGTTTTGACGGACTAATAGCCTGCCCGGACTATTAGTCCGGAATATAATTCAATACCGCGTTTGTTAAGCTTTCGAACTAATAGTCTGGGCGGACTAATCTGGACTATTAGTCTGCTAAATGGGAGATAATTAGTGAGGAAAAAATGTATGAGATTAGGAAGAATTAAATTAAGGAGTGAATTTAAAAAATTTAAAAAATAATAAGAAATATTAAAATATTAAAATAAATAACATAAAATTTGACAATAACATAAAATTTAACTTATTAATTTATTTAAGTTAATTTTAAAATAAATTAACTTAATATAATGGTAAATTATTATCTAGTCCGTTATTTAATTCCACTCAATTCAAATACAAAAAAATTAATCTTACTCACTATTAATCCCATTTCATTACCAATTCCCCTTCACTACTAATACAATCTAATCCAGTTCGGATTATCAAACGAGCCCTAAAAGTCCATGTCATCTCGAAGAGAATTTGAGTCAAAAAAATTTCCAACAATCTTCATCTTGGCGAAAATTCATATTTAAAACAAATCAACATACCAACGTTACCACAAAATACATTAAAAGTGTTCAAATTTCTAAATAAAAAAATCAACAGATTTAACTTCATTTCTAACTGCATTTTGTGACGCTAAATTTACCTAGAATAACCAAAATTTCAAATCAGATATATTGACACATTAATGGTGCTTCCAAATGTGTTTTAAGACGTCAAATACATCTAGAGATACCAAATTTCTAAATTGAACAAAATTCAGACGAATGTACATATCACTTTCAAATCGAATGTGAGCCGGGTGCAGCAGCTACTCAAAATTTAAAAATTTGTCAAGTCTAAGTTATATTTAAACTTGATCCAAATGATATATCTTCTCAGTCAGCACATTTTCCAATGACAAATGCAATTGGATTACTGACACAACATTCATCTAATAATAAACTTCATTTGATGGTAAACTCTGAAGATCAAACTTCTTCCCGTAAATAAAATAGACTCCTCAAGATGAATAAAAACAAATTTTTTTTGATGAATAAAATAGATTATACCTGTCACTAAACCTTCAAATCCTTTAACTTCCCTAAAGAATCCAAATAAACGAATCTTTAAATATAAATCAAATATACAAATAATCAATTTTAACCCAACAAACAAAACTCTCATCAGATTTAGCAATCAAAGCTTTTCAAACTCCACCACAACAAAAAATTCGTCACTTGATAAAAGACTAAAATAACCATTTTAATGCACCAATATGACAAAATAGAATTTTGGAGGCTGAACTCAGCAAATCTGATATCATATGTGAATTCAGAGCGGCCAAAAACAGTAAAAACCACTCTAAACTGGTAAAAAAAATCACAAAAATGTTCAACAGATTAAAACCAGTCAAATCTAATCAAATCTTGTCAAACTACAATGCATAGCCGCGCGGGTCGCAGAGAAAATTGGTTAACCAGCACAGAGCTTCTTGAATCAGTAGAAATTCTTCAATAATGAACCAAGGACGTGTTTGGCATACCACAAATACCAATAGAGACTTAATTAAAGCGTGAGGGTGCGTCAAAACTCCATTTTTAACATATAATATATCGTTAGAATCCTCTTGACGAGACAAAACATTTGATATAATCAAAAGTGATTTTCAGTCACCTCCAATTCTAGGCAGAGAACAAAAAATTAACTTTAACCAAAACTCTAGTACCATTTCTTGTCCAAAATAATTAAAAATAAATAAAAAGAGATAAATTTTACGTGGTTCAGCAATTAATCTAAGTTTATAGATGACATAATTCAATATGTAGACAATAGATTATAAATTACTCGACTCTTATAAATTTTTTCCCAAATAACTTGTACACAAAATAATTAAAAAATACAATTATATTTATAGGAAAAAAATAAATACCTAGTTAATTCTGTTTGTGCTAATCAAATTCAAAACTAATTAAACTTGTGCAAACTCACATTCTTAGGTCAAATTATTATAACTAAAATTTAGTACAATAATAGACTAGAAGTCTATGCCTTCTCGATCAGGATTTAAGTCAAGATTCTCAATAATTTTTTAATCAATGTTATTTTTTTAATTTCTGATTTCTTGATCTAAAAGGGTAAAAAAAAAAAAAACCAATAGATGAAAAACACATAAAAGACAAAAGAAAGTGTATAACGAAATTGAGTTTTGCTTAATTTAGTCTTTAGTTAATATTTTCTCAAATATTATACTGAAAAAATAAATTTTACAACCAAAAACTGAAAGATAAAAAAGACAAAAATAGATAAATTCCTTTCTTTTATTTGAAACAGGGCCTTACTCTCTCCAAACAAATGTAGCAAAATTACGTACACGCCAGCTTATGGAACATAGCATGTTAATTGGGGGTGAACTCTCGAAAACTCCTCCCTTTTTAAATCCCGGACTCTATTTTGTGGGCCTAAGTTAAACCGACAGTGGTAATTTAATTTGTTTATCTCGTAGATACCATAGAAAAGATTATAGAAGTATTCGGTAAAATTATTATTAGTAATTTTTAATTTTTTACTATTAATTTTAATTGTAAACTACAAATTTTTTTAAATGTTCATAACTTCTGTTATAACTTATAATAATTATTATTTTTAATTTCAAATACAAGCTTTAATCTTACCAAACACTTACAACTTCTGCAACAAATTACAATATGTATAAAAAAAACTTCATTTAATCAAATATCAATAACTACATAAACAAATCGCTTAAATTTATATATGTACCTATCAATGTCTAATCAAGCCACAAAATAAAGTCCATAAAAGCATTGAGAGAGGGAATATTGAAGGAAGCTTGTCCCTATTAATTGACCCTCACTTACTGTACTCATGTCTTCTTCAACTACAGTGCCTAGAAGTGGTGGTTTTTCTAATCCTCATTTTTTTTCCTAAAAAATAAATAAATAAATAAATAAAAACCTAATTTGTTCAAGAAAATATAGAGCATATGAAGCCATCAACTTCAAAGTAGCCATCATTTCCATACAATTAAAACAGAAGGATCCCCCTTTCTTAATGGCGACAACGGCTACGGGGCACTACACACAATGCATGCTAGTTTTGTAAAAGGAGTGAACAATCTTGAAGTACAATAATAGCTAGATATGTAGGTATTGCAAGTGACAGGAGTTGAAATAATGCACTTTGTAAAAATCCAAGCCAAGTGTGTTTTGAATTGTCAAAAATAAGTATACCTCTTGGAATAGCTTAGCCGATGAATGTGGATTCTGAATTGCTCACTTCTCAACTGTACATGATAAAAGAGGACAAGCATCGTGAAAGGACCATTCTCTTTTTTGATTTACAAAAATTAAAATAAAAAGGAATCAATTCATGAGACTACCGCACTGCGAGATCTAGAAAAGGTAGAATGTATATAGATTTACCTTGCATGTGAAAAGGTAATTTTCGTGATTCGAACCCATAGAAACTTTACTACTGCAGCAAGAACTATCCTTTTATTGATTCACAAAAGTAGGTATTCATAATTTCTAGAATTCCATAAAAAAAAAAATAAAAGGGAAAACAAAACCAACCACCTTTTCATCAACATCCCACTAAGTTGAGTGCCAAGCAATCACATTATGATAATTATGGATCAAGACCTGTTCTTTTTATTTAACTGTGCCAAGGAATTGAATGAGATGATCACAAAATCTAAATTGAGATTTGAATGTAACATGACTACAAACAAGGCAGATGGGACAAACTAAAGTAAGTCAACAATTCTAATCAGATCGTGCCGATGATTCCTTCTTCTTCTTTTTTCTTCTGCAGCCAACCCTTTCTTCTTATCGCGGTCGTTAAATTTCTAGGCATATATGGTTTTCTTCAACTTCCAAGTTGAATTTGCTGGGAGAATATTTTTGGGGAGACAGTGACAGTGTAGCAAAAAAGATATACAAAGGACACATGCTACCTCTAGTTAACAGTTAACACCTTTCAGAGGATACAAATTCATTTGGACAGGCTTTGCTTTGAATATTAGTTTCATAAGAGATGTATGTATATATATATATATATATATGAGTGTGTGTGTGCATGCATGTATGAATGCATGCATGTAGGTGAAGGAATTCCAAAGGATATTCTCAATTTTGGCCCTCACTGATACATGTATATCATGATGTTTTTTGTTGAAATTGAGTCATCTAAGTATATGGAAGAGGATTAATATAAACTGCAAGTGCACGTCTTGTAGCTAAAAGAGAAAGAAAGATATAGCCACTTGACACCTTCCACTTTATGTTTGTTCAATCCAGCAAAAGGTTGTTCAACGATATGTGAAAATGGAGGTGAAGTTAGAGTGAAAACAAAGATCATATTGTACACAGAAAACAAACATACATTACTCAAATGGATTAAAATAATTGTCAAAAGTGGAAACCTATTTTTTTTTCTTTTTCTTTTTTGTGTGAGATGAAAGTGGAGGCACTATTATGACTATGAACTCCATTACCATAAACCACATTTAAAACATAAGTGGAGCACCCAAAAAGAGCTTTACATAGAAATATTTATGCATAGTTAGGGGGGCAGTTGGCACAGAAAGTGAGTCCACCAAGTAGCACTTGGTATATTCCCCATTAGAAATTTTGGAGTTCTTCAACCACCCATACACTAGTTCACAAAGATACAGAGAGATTACAATTCAATGAGTAACATTAGAGAACAGAAGAAAAATATACAAAGGTGGCCATGTAGGGTCCACCATATAGATTTCATATGAAGGTGGACTGTAAACAGATTTCGCCAAGTAAATGAATAATGTAAGTTTGAAAGTGGAGAGAGAGAGAGAGGGAGACAGAGAGAAGAAAAGAAAAATACATAATTTTGTAGTGGGTTCCAAGGACTAATATACCTGGCATGCATGGTGAACCCTTGGTGAATTTATAATTGTGGGACACCAGCAAATGAGTTATAGGTAGAAGGAAAATGTAAAATATGGTTCAGTAGGCAAATGTGAAAAGATTCATCCTAATAAGCTTGTAGTCAACCAAAGAGATATATTTAAAGTTTTCTGATTACAGGTGAACGTGGATGGGACTATCCCTCGTTGTTGCTAAAAAAAATAATAAAATGTGGGATGCTATGTCATTGTCTCTATCCAAATGTTTCAAACAGTTTTCAATTAAACAAAAACATGTGCATAGCAAAGAGAAGTTTGGAGGAATCTCCTCTAGTTGCTGATGACTCTTCTGATTCTTGTATTCTTCCCAAACACTTGAAACAGTTTCTAACCATGTTAACACTTTAAAGAACATTGTTACATTGAATAGACCGTCTTTGCCTCGCACAAAGCAGGTGTTTAAACCTACAACATTTTAGTAAAGCACTCTACCTTGATTTGCTAGAGATTGGACCGAGTTTGAGAGAACACTACCCAATTTAGTTTTCTCCATTTGATTCTACTCAACATCGTATCATCGATTAATGCCAGAAAATTATGACTTTGCGATCCTTTTTATTACCTCAGCCCATATCATTATTGAACTTTCTCATATTCCCTTAAGATCGACATACACCACTAGTGGTACTAAACTGAAAGGTATTAGTTTGGTAACTACAGCATTTAGCGTGACCCAAGGACATAGACGGGAATTATTTTAGCCCAACATGGGGAGCTTGACCTCCAAGGTTATAACCTGTAGGATATTTAACAATCTTCTAGTTATTTGGCTTCCCAAAATATCCCAGATGAACAGACCAATTCACAATAGCAAATGCATCCTTCGTTAACAGGAACATGATTAAAAATCAAGATTAAATTCTTAAGTTTGTGCAAAATTGCAGTCACTGACCAACCATAAAGATCTAATGCTGTTAAACTAGAAAAAATATTTCATTTCAGCAGAAAAAATCTCTGTTCTCTCCGTTCTCCAGCTTCCATTTATTGCACATTTGCACTACCATATACAAGACCCATGTCATTCAATTTAACACGGCCAACAGCAGATGGGAAATAATCCCTCGAGTTTTTGTTCATTTTCGACATTTGGGAAGTGTTTTTACGGTTTTTTTGACATACTGATCGCAACGTCTGTTTTGGCTGAATTTTCCTCACTTCTTGTGCATGCTTACATGGGGATATCATGCTAAGGCCTTCTTTCTTTTCTTTTCTTTTCTTTTTGTAATAAATAGAATATTCTATTGAAACAGGTGTTTCAGCTAAATAATGCAAGTTCCATAAAATCAAGAATTCAAGATATTACGACTTTAATAGCCATAAAATATCATACATTAGGGGTGACGATTGGGCTAACAAGATTATGCATTTTAAACCTGCTTTTCATCTTAAAAGCAGTTAGGACTTAGGAATGAATGTACATGTGCTCCAGTTAGATGATGTGGATTTTATAAGGCCATATTTCTCTTTAGAAGCATTATGAAAAATTGGATCTGAAGTAACCAATCCCCCATACCCCCCCAAACCAACCAAAAAAAGGAAAGAAAAATGCAATAAGAACTAATGATAACTCATAATCATCACCCACCGGCAAATGATTCATATCCAACCAAGATCAGAATACTAACAAGCATCAAAATGTTTTAAGGTACCCCATATCCAGTCAGCAAATAATGAACTGTCATAAAGAGAACCATTTGCATCGCCAAATAATATGGATTTGCTCACCGGTAACTCATACAAATTTAGACTTCAAGATATCAACCATAACAAACAAACCAACAAAGAAAAGAAAAAGAAATTAAGTAAAAGGGAAAAATAAATACCACACAACTCCATCTAGGACAGTCCTTTTTGAACTCTACAATACAATGTTCGTGTAGAATATCTATTTTACATGCAATCTTACCAGCTTTTGCAATGGGCATTTAATTAGATGGCTTGTTGAGTTATTTTATGCTGGCTGTGCATGGAGGTCATGAACAAAAGGAATTGACAATCTTTCAAACAACAAGCTCACCCGCAGGATGAGATTATTATATCACTGACATATTAAACAAAAATTAAATAATTAAAATGAAAACGATAGAAAAAATTATAACTTTTCTGGGAGAAAAACAATGACCTTGGACTGCAAGGGCCATCCCAGAGGGATAATATATTTCTTTTTTGGCCTTTTTGTATTTTTGATAAGTTAATCCCCAGCAGGATAATAGAACACAATAAAACATTTCTACCTTTAACATCTGATTGTTTTTTCAGACCAAAAAACTGAGAAGGGTTGCAATAATCCAGAAGAAAATCAATGATGCTCTTGATAGGTATGACATTTAAAAGTGTCGACTCATTTTATTGTTGAATCCTGCAATTTGTTGGATATGGCTGTGCCTTAAAGTAGGGTAGTGATTCAACTTCTCTTTGTGAGCTAGACACCTGCCCCATAAACCAACTCTTCTCAGAACCCGGGGAAGAGACTAAAAGCTGTCTGTTGAGCTCGGGCAGCCCCTCCTTAATTGATTGCCAAATCTTAATCGAATTGCCATGCTCTAATCAAGGAGCGTCCAATGAAAATAGAGTGACAAGTTCTAGGGCGAAGGACTTTGATCCTGAGCTTTTGAGCATCAAGCTTGTGTCCAGTTCCTTGCGACTGGAACAAAACAAAGTTTCTATACAAATTAATGCCATAATAGAAATGCCAAATGCAAGTAATTAAAGAAGCAATTCAAATTGAGAAATCCTCACTCTGGAATCACAGGATATGTTGCCCCAGCCCCGTATAGTACAATATTGTCCACTTTTTGGGCTGCATCCACACGGCTATAAACGCGCAGCACTATGTATCTTCAAAACTAACCCTTACACGGCACCTAAACTTTCACTCACCAAGCGATGTCGAAAAGGTTCATGGACTCGGTAATCACCTTCACCTCATCTCATCAGGCTTGGCCAATGGCTCAAGAAGTCATAGCTCTTGAATATGGGTCACCACAAAGGAGATCATGTAAATCATGATGTCAAAGTATCTTCTAAAAAAAGAGTTACAAAAAGATCAAGTTGTTCCTCTCACTTCCTCATGAAGTAAATAAAAGCAAAGGTCCTGCCTTCACCAATACCTAGTTATTATAAAACTTAACAGAATGAACAATGAAGATCTAGAATTAACCAAGACTACCAATCCAACCCAACAAAAGCAAATCCCTCCGACTCCCCAGCCAAGCACTCAATTCCTTCTCCATGAATTCACTCAGCTCATAAAAGGAAATACCATTCACAAGTTGATAGGTGCATTACTATTGGGTCCAAAAGACATTATAGAAAAACTAACCAAGATTTCAAGAAAAGTAATCTAATCGTGGTATAAATGTGTCCCAGCTCCTGTTTGCCCACTGTGCCCGTAATGTTATTATCACTTGATGTAAGACATTTAGCATCTGTGAGAAGAGATGTAGAAAATTTTAAAAAAAAGGTAAATAAAAGAGAAAAGAAAGATTCATTGATCAACATCCGCCACATAAAAGGTGAGCACTAGAGCTTAAATAGATTTAATATAAAGAAAGGATACGACATTTCATTATTAGGATATTAAAGTTCTAAAATAAAAACTCCTAAAGATTTAACCTTTGCTTCTATTCTCAAATGTACAACCAATCCAACTCAATTAGAAAGCAAAAATCAAATTAAGTTGTAGTAACCACATTCAAAGTTGTAATGTTACCACTTATTCCAAAAGCTTAAAGTGTCAGCTATGGAGCACAAATAATTCTAGAAAGAAGTTGTATATGTATCTATTTGTATTGGACACAAATACTACTTGGACGCTAGCAGATAAGTATTTGATATTTACTAAACGTATTCATACTTGAAAATTGATTTTCTCTAATTACATTCGAAGATGTGATTTTGAGTATTATTGCATAGCACTACAGTATGGCTTAAAAAAAAAAAATACTTTGCTTACTTGTTGAGTTCTTATAGAAGAATAAAATAATGAGATTAAAATAGTATCCAACTTTTTCGAAATCTACCAAAAAGTTGACATATCCTTATTGTAATGTACAGGTGTCTTATCGATATTTCATAGAAAGTAAGGACTAAATAGAAAAGATAATGACTTGAATTGTTGAAATTAAATAAGCAAGTAAACTTGCATAAAACATTTTGGCATACCTTTTTTTCAATCAACTGGCAAAAGAACGTAGCTGCTTACATATGATTAGAGGCACTTGGGTTTTGTCTCAAACAAAAGCATAGAGCTGAGGGATAAGGGAGAATCACCTCAAATCACAGCCCCATTTCACAGGCAATGAAGGACATCAGTTCAGCCAATGCCAGGTCTTCCTGGAAACCCTGTAATACAAAAACTCAGGCCAATTGTAGCAGCACACACAATCAAACCATGACGCCAAAAGCAACACACGTTCCCGTAAACTTGTAGTTCTGGTAGCAAACAGGCATGAATTTCCTGCATATCAGTTACGGCACAATCTCAATCTCCTCCCAATTTCTCTCTCCGTTTCCGATCAGTCCCCATATTTGCCTGCTCCTCTAGTTCCATCTTGCCCGATTCCCCCAATCAAGTACACCTTGTCGACATGATTATTCATCAACCTGGTAGTGTGAGCTTGAAAGGTAAGTTAATCATCGGTCCCTCCCACCTCCCGCTGTCGAAATCGAAGCACAGAATCGAAAAAGGCTCTGGAGTTGTGAAATACAGGAGGCCATTGCAGGATGCACCTTCTTGAAGATCATTGTTCCCCAGGAGTGATTCGATTCGGTCGAATTGCCGCCAGTGGTGAAGCCTGGAGTCCTACATGAAAGTGCTGCTTGATGACCCCAAAGACGTAAAACATTTTGGCATAGGGAAAAGGGAAAAATACAGTGAAAGCTGTGGATTGTTATATGCCAGCGTGCAACCACCTAACACCGGCTAGAGACTTACAAACAACATTGGATTGACAACAAGGAAACATAACAAAGTCCCCATAGATAAACATGATGCTGAGAGATTTAAAACCAAGGCAACTCTAAACAAGGATTTGATAGCACGTTAAGCATCCACTCTCCGCAAGTATGATGATATATACTCCAAACGTGTGTTTAAATATGTACTCATATGGGCTACGAACGTGTGTTTAAATATATACTCCAAGTTCAACTTTCATGCTAAAACATCTCCAAAAGAAAGTCTCAATAGAAGAATAAATAAATAAATCACCGAAACATATCAAACGAAGCCCAAACAAAATACAGAAATTGCCATGGTCAATAGCAAGCCATCCTCAAAATTATCTCCAACAATCAAACCCATTATTTTCTTGCATTCTCTTTTCCTTAGATCCAAAATGACACTACTGTATTTCAAGAATACAACCAACCTCAATTGTTATTGCTTCCAGCTTGAATGCATTATAGCTCAACCATTTTTTGGTTGTCCAGTTGCTATAAAAGTAACCTTTTGTACCATTAAAGAACTATAGTTCTCTGGTTCCAGACAACTATCGACTCAAATGAAATCACAAAGAAAATATTAGTGTTAGAGAAATCAATGTCATAGAATTTATTCTGCTTCAAGGACCATTCTAGTGGCAATTTTAAAGCAAGCTACATATTAAATTACTAAAGCACTCAAAATACTAAAGCTACATATTAAAATACATATTAAAATTGCCCACTACCACTTGACTAATTTTCCCCCATCTTTCAATAGATACCAATGCCTAGTTCATTTATTGGTTGTAGCTAACTCCAGTTCCTATTTCCTCTTTAATGATTTTTTAACTATTTTACTACTACTTATAATCTTAAGCATCCAATTGTTTTTTTAGTTACTTTGCTAAAATAAGAATGTTAATGTGGATGCGTGGTAAGATTAAAAAAATAAAAATAGGAATGAAAAGATATGTGAAATGGTAGGAGTCGCACCAATTGAGGACAAGTTGATAGAAAATAGATTAAGGTGGTTTGGACACATACAACATAAACCAGTTGATGCAGTAGTAAAAAAAAAGTGACAAGATCATGAGTAACGGAAACACTAGGAAGAGAAGTAGACTTAAATTGACATGAGAATAAGATACTGTATTAAGGAAAGATATGAACTTATAGAAATTAATTAATGATATGACACTTAATAGAGCAGTATGGCGTAAAAGAATTCACGTAGCCAACCCCAATTAATTAGGGCAAAGATTTAGTTTGATTTGCTTTGATTTGATTTGTTAATTCATCAAAATTTCATCAACTTTAGTAACTTTAGTAATGTTGCGACAATCAATATTTTTTTTATATAAATTAAAAAGATTCTCTATATAGTCATTGAGGGAATGTCATCCAAAAAAGGGAAGAAACCCTGGTACAACATGGGAGAAAGGCAATGTAACACCCCGACCATTCACATAGTAACGATATTTTCTGCTTTTGACAAAAACCCTCACAGTTTTATTCTTCTCAGGGGGTCACCCACCAATCCTTGCATTGCTCCAGTATAAACGCGCTTAACTGCGGAGTTCTGCTAGAGTCTCTACCACCTGGAAAAAGGCCTCGTTGAATGTAAAGGTCCAAGATTTCTCCTTTGTAGCCCAGGAACTCCCTCTCCCTCTCCGATGTAGGATACCAGGATATCACAATCCACCCCCCTTAGGGCTGCACGTTCTCGTGCAGTAGCCTGCCAGGTCCGGTAGCCTGCCAGGTCCAATAGCCTGCCAGTCCTTATCGACCCGCCCACTCAGTAGCCCGCCCACTGGTCACGCGAGACGGCAAGGGCCCACACTCGGAGGTGAAGAGAGTCGGCTCTGACATCATTAGTAATACCCCGACCCTTCACATAGCAACGATATTTTTCGCTTTGGGCAAAAACTCTCACGGTTTTGTTCTTCCCAAGCGGTCACCTATCCTTGCATTGCTCCTGTCCAAGCACGCTTAACTACGGAGTTCTGCTAGAATCTCTACCACTTGAAAAAAGACCCGTTGAATGTAAAGGTTCAAGGTTTTTTCTTTATAGCCCAAGAACTCCCTCTCCTTTACTGATGTGGGATACCAGGATATCACAGATAACGACTCTATAAAGTCAACCATCTCATCGACCGATGGTGCCCCACAATTAGACAACCAATTATACAAATTATAAAGGAGAACGTTCTTCAGCCTGTGTCACAGAAATTCAGTCTCCTCAAAAGATCTCTTGTTCCTCTTCAACCACAATAATAACATAGGAATCAATGCCCACACTCTTCTCCGACTCCTTGGGACCCTCCCACCGCTCTGACTTGACAAAACTCCACGGACCTCCCTCCTAAAGACCTAATCCATTCCAAAAAGCAACAAAGCAAAATTCCACAATTCCCTCGTGAAGTCGCAATGAATGAGAAGTTGTGAGACAGACTCTCACTGCTACTTCTTGTAAAGGCAATGCCAGTTTGTTAATACCAAACACCTCCTTATTAAATTATTAATGGTTAGAATCTTCCCATGAACATAAACCCAAGCAAAAAATGCCAACTTCGAGGGAGCTCTTGCCTTTTAAATCTTCCGCAGCTCCTCTACTACTCCGAAGGGACACCGAGAAAAATTTGACACTAAAAAACTCCTTATGGTCATCTCTCTATCTAACAAAATCGTCATCTCCATCCGCTAAAGTAATGATCATTCAAAGTCCCAAAAAAAAAAAAAAATAGAGCACATCTCTCCTCAACCTGATATCCCAAAAACAAAAGTCATGAACCCTTTGGGCGTAATCCACAATCAAAGCTCCTCTATCCAAAACCAACACAAAGATGTCAAGGAGGAACCTATAGAGGGCCTCGCCGCCACACCAAACATCATATCCGCAGCTCACTCTATCCCATCTATGATCTACCCACCTTAAAAAAGACGTGTTTGGAGAGCTCACCCAAACCCTATTGATACCCTTCCACAAACCACCACCATAGAAGGTAGACACAAGTAGAGTACCCCAATCTCCTCTCAGGGAACCATTACTTGCTTTCAATGTCCCTTTTTTAGGGGATTAGTACTCTCAATGACCTTCAAGAAGCTCTCCCTCTCCAACGCATATCTCCACAATCATTCCCCAAAAAGAATTTCCTGAAAAAAACTGATCTCCTAATGCCGAGACCATTCTTCTTTCACAGGGGAGTAAACAGTATTCTAGTCCACCAAATTATATCTAAAGCCATTGCCTAACCCTCCGCAAAGGAAGCCTCTCTGCAACTTTTCTAACTTCCCGGCTATATTATGTGGACTCTGGCATGGATGTTGGATGCGAGTATGTGTCTAAGTGTCAGATTCATCTAATTCTTATATCAAGGACACTGGACACGATAAAATATTCATATTCCTAAATATATTTCTTTTATTTTTTCAGGATAAATGGTGTTAATAAAATTTTATTGAGCATTTCATACATAATATCGAAGTTTATGCATAGTTCTATAATAAACTTGAATTACTAAATATGCTTTATAAGTAAATATCTAAGTAAAAATTATGTACACATCCCATACCCTTATTCTAGTGTCGAGCGTTCGACATGGGTATCTTATATATTAGAAGAGTTTATCTAACATAGCTTCTTGGCTATATAACCCAGGATGGTATAAGAAAACAAAAAATAAGTTAGGAGACTAGATAAGGTACTCTTGAGAAGAGTAAGCCTAGCCCCCTTGATAGGTATTGTCGTTTCTATCAAGCCGATCTTCTCTAAAATCTCTCCAAAATCTCATCCTAATAAACAGCACTCGCCTTGAAAGATGCACCCAAAGGAAGGCCCAAATAGGTACCTAGCAGCGCACCAATCCTACATCCTAGAATACTAGTGAGAGCTCCTAATTCAAGACTTCGCCAACTGGATAATCTCTGATTTGACCAAGTCCAGTTGATCCCCAACACAACCTCGAAATAATAGTAGTGAGGGTTCCTAACTCAAGATTTTGCCGACCAGGACAATCTCCGATTTGGCGAAGTTCACCTGAAGCCTCAACACAAGCTCGAAATAAAGGACCCACCTGAGGAACCAAAACTGGCCCAGCTCAGTACCAAAAATAAAGTCATCAGCAAAAAAAGATGGGAAATAGACATCAGACAGCCATGAACTGTACCAAGCCCAAACTCTGGTAGCATTGTGACAGCCAACTTAGAATCTCAAACGGCTAGATCACATGTGCATCATATTCTCCACATAAACTTCCACAACACAAATGTCAGGGCCCTTTTGTAATCCTAAATGGTTGGGCGTCATACTAGATTTTCATCCGCAATACCTTCTTTGACTCAACTAACCAACAAGACAAACTTAAAGCTCATTCTTCCGTTGTTGAACATAACCGATATAAACACCACATTACCAGCAACACGAACTCAAGCCGTGGTGAAAATCCGCAATGCCAATTTCTTAACATGCCACCATTATAGCTTCGAACCATTGCGAGAACACATCATTTTCACACTCAGAACCATCGTTTACAAACCAACTTGACGTAAAACACACCAACATAGCCAACACAATCCAGTCAACCCAAAAAACAATTAATATTTCTCACAGTATCAATTCATACAAAAACTTTAGAAAGAGTCTCCTCCATCAAACGACTTCCATAACTCATGTAGATCTTACTCCTACATTAGAGATGGAGCCACCCCATCACAACATTTTTCCCAAATTCTATTTCTCCCCTCTAGTAGCAGTACATGTATGGCTATATACACGTTTACATATATACAGAGCAGGGATTCTCTATCCCAAAAATTACATGCCTGAAGGCCGCTGGATTGCGTAAGAATCTGGAAACACGAGAATTTCGAACAAGTTTTTAATACATTGGGGACAGAAGAACATATAATTTTCGGGACAGATAATTTCTTGCCAGATATACATAAGTGGGGGAATTAGTCATATTTAACTTTCCAAGAATAGACAAGAAAGAAAACCCAGGAAAGAGCCAGTAAGATGTCACCGACTATTTGCCTGAGCCAGTCCCAAGCTAAATCCTCGACTCTCCTCTCGAAGTTAAACCTCCAAATCGCCATCGACACGTGAAGCGCCACACAGCCTTTGGCGAAGAAGCTCTGGAACTCTCTGTCGCCGACGAAGGCGATCATGAAGAGGAGGGAACCGATGGCGAAGAGGAGCAGCCCGGAGTAGGAATCGGAGACGTTAATCAACAGCTGGTCCCGCGGGGTGGATCCGAGGAGCTTCGTGGCGGCCTCAATCCCGTGCGTTAAGGTGTAGATCTCCTTCATGTGGAACATCATCAGAGCCCCGGTTGAGAGGGCAATCAGCGAGTGGAGGAGGCAGATCACGAAGAACAGCGAGAAATCCATTGATCAGAACTGGTTGAAAGCTATACATGTGGCATTCTGAATCAAATCCCCAAGGTTAAATTGAATTAGTTTAGAAGTCAAATCTCAAACAGATCGCGAAGAAGATGGTAGTTGTAGCACTGAAATCAGGACAGTAAGTGTAAGAAAATGTGATTCTATCAATGGAGTAATTTTTTTCCGCAGGATGGGGCAATGCCACCTCCTGCAATCTGCCCACACATTGCGTGAATCCCACAAAAAAGTAGGGAATTATTTTTCCTATCAATGACATCAATAAATAAACGCATATAGGATTACAATCAGGACAATAATTGTAACAAAAATTGAAAATGTATAATAGTTTAAATAAATAATAATAAATTATTAAAAATAAAAATTATAAAAATATATTTTTATTACTATTCACGTATGATTATAATCATTTGTGTTAATTAGAGTTCGTTTGATAACTTAGCTTTAATTTGATATTTTAATTTTAAGTTAAAAAATTAAAAAAATTGTCTAATTGAAAAATATGTGATTTTTAAATATCCAAAACGCTAATATATATTCAATGCAAATTTTTAAAAATACTCTTTAATCCTAAATGAGCTATTCTTATTCAATCCATCTCCAAATAAGGCCAGACATTTTTTGTATTGAATGTTTGATTTTTTTTTTTTATTATGAGTGGTGATACTTTCTCTTACGGTAGAGGCTACGATCAGTGATTTCTATAAGCGACGACACTCTTTCTTACGGTGGAGGTTATATTACAGCGGAGGCTACGATCGGCGGCGATCACAACTGATGACACTCCCTCTCATGGTGGAGGTTGCGATCGGCGACAACCATCAGCAGCGTGACTCATCTCACGAGGTATAATTATTTAGTTAAAATTTGTTTAATTTTTTATGTAGAAGAGTAAAATTAGAAATTGTTATAAAAAAAGTAAAAAAAATTTAAAAGCAAATGGACTAAAAATTAGAGGTTAAAAAATGAGATTTTTTATCTTTTTAAATTGTAAGCTAAAATTCTAAAAATTAATTTAAAACTGATTTAAAATCGGTAGCTAAACTATCACTTACTGGTAGCATAATTATGTCAAAGTCTAGATCTCAGATAAATGTAAACCTAATATACAAACTTGAATTACAGGCCGTACTTGTTGGATATGATGCTAAATTCATTCATTTGAAATTCATAAATATAAGGAAAATATTTAAAACACATAAATTTAATTACAGATCAACCACAAAAATTAGGTCCTAATAATCAATTTGCACTGAAATCTACTATCGCATATTTAATTTGATTATGCTACAAATGTTACGTCTAATCTCATATCAGATAAAAAGAGAAATGTGTAATGATATATAAATAAAGATTTTAAATCTTTATAGTACAAGCTATTTTTTTCAAATAAAGAAAAACAAGTTAATCTTTTTTACCATGTTTTGATAGTATTTTAAGTTCAACCTGAATTCCCTTCATTTTAGAATTTAATAATCCAAACAGAGCCTGAAGTTCTTGAAAGCTGTTGCTATGATCCTTCAGGTAACTTCAAGATAGGAATTGAAATTCCTTTCCTCTGTTTTTGGGGTCAATTCTGCTTTCTTTGTCTATTGCCAACTAGTTTAAAATTTTTTTTTTCCTCTTTTGGATTTTTACCCAAAAAGTTAAATTTAGAATTCATTTGACAATTCTGACTTTTTGGCTGATTGGTTAAACGCAAAAAAACCAACATTATTCGTATGAAAATAAAAACCAAAAAGTCAAACTCTAATCACTTCTAAAATACAATAATACCCCTTATTTATACTACTACTACCAACTACATATAATTGTTAATATCAAATATATAAAAGACAAAATTGTCCAATTTGAACAAAAAGCAAAAAAACAAACTTTTTATCCAAACAACCAACTTAAAAAAAACTAGGATAAAAAACTAAATTACCAAGCAATCTATTTTAAACCAAATTTAACTTTTTAGCTAAAAACACAAAAAAGCCAAAAAGTTAGCTCAAAATAGATTGTTTGATAAATTAATTTTTAAGCTAGCTTTTTTAAAGTTGGTTAATTGAGTAAATAATTTAACTTATTTTCTTTTTATTTAAATTGGACAATTATTTCCTTATGCACAATTGATAATAACGATTATATATAGTTGACATTAGCAGTAAAAAAAATTATCAATGAAAGATATTATTATCTTCTAAAAGCAATGAGAATTTAAATAGAATATTCTATAAATTAATATTTTAATTTAACTTCTTAAACTTTTTGCCAAACTAGCCATGTTTGTTCTTTTGCACTTTTCAGCCAAAAACTAAAAAGCACAGGTTTTCAATCAGAGCCTTTGTCTCAAAAGAGTCCAAATATAAGCTGCTGCATATGCTTCTTTTCACCACATACCACAGATGCCTCAATAACACACCATAATCAATGATAAGGATGCATATTACCAGGCCACCGGCTACTAAAATCTGTACTCCAATTTTATCGGATGTGCCCAAAAGAATATCTGATAAAAATTAGAACGATACAGAGAAGAATAACATGACTCCTGCACAAGGATGACACAAATGGAGAAATGGTTTATAACACAATAACTACTAAAACGAGAGACTTCACAAATCCAAACGGGGAACAAGCATGAGAGATTTCAGTTAAATAAGAATTTCCATTGATGACAATATGTGAGTGTAACAATTGAACAATTGAGATCCAATACAATATTCAACAAAACTGGGCTACCACAAATGGTGAAATGGGGTTACAAACCCATGTAATAATTATTGAGAATACATCTATATACAGCAAAAAATGGATAAAATCGACGATGACTCCAAAATCTAGTGTGTCGAAACACAACTACAACACTCATCTTGCACACAATTCCCCACCTCGTAATGCATGATTTCAAACAGGAAGATGCAAAATAGAAAAATTGCCCAACTTTGTGTTTAGCCTGAAGTGATGCTCCTGTTGCCAGCGGCAACCTTGCGGTGACGCTTTGAACTGGATTTTCTTTCTCTCCCACGCTTCGTCAGGATCTTCCTAATAGGATTACTTACAACATCTTGTTTTAAAATCTCGGGTGATGTTTTATTTTTTGCTTCATCAATAGAAGGGGGCGGAGGATGAACAGAAATAGTACCAGGAAGGGGAGGAGGAGGAGCCCAATGCTCCAGAATGTCTCTATGGTACCCCTGCATGCAGTTACAAATTGGCCAACTTCGGTCATGCAAGAAAATAAAATATAATTAAGGAAGTTAAAGTCCTATGTTACCTAGAACACAGATTGTTCGAATACAAGGAACGGGAACGAAAACGTGGTACGCCACATATCCTAAATTGTGATACAATGGGAATAAGTTCTACAAATTAAAATATTAGAATGTAGTGCTTTCAAATAATAAGTTTCTCATAACGTGAAGTATTATTTCTAAAACTAGTTATGTAAAATACATTTTTAAAAAGCATTATGACCAATTTTTTTACATTTTTTCACATTTTTTCTTGCCAAAGCTCTACTTCCTCAATATTTTAGTTATTACGTTTTTTTTTTCATATGAAAAATGTTAAGAACATAAATAAGAAAGATATAGAGAGATCACTTTGGAACGCTAAATTTTTTGTTTTGGAACAAAAATATATCATGTTTCGGAAGGTACAATTCAAAAAGGTAAATTGTTAGGATGTTAAGTGTTTTCTAGTAACATAGAAAGAACAAGGTATGAAGCAGGAAAACAAGCCCTTTGGCCTCAGCTTATGAGCTAGCTTTTTGCCTAAAAGCATGTTTTGCAGAGCATTAAATAAGTTGAGTACCTGTTGGTAACATCAACTTAAGGTGTCAAATAGCTTCTTCTTTTTTTTTTTACCGGGGGGTGGGGGGTTGTGATTGTCCAAAATGCCTTTTCAAAGCCAAAAATAACTAGAGAGTGCACGGGCATTTTCGGTCACAACTGATAATGTAACAACCCAATCCTACCGGCCATAATATATCACTTGAATGTTACAAACAAAACACACGATACAAAGAAAACATGAAAATAGAGAAACAAAAAAGACTTCGATGGTCAGAAACCCTAGACAGCCCAGAATGGCCAAACTAAAATCGTATGTCAATTGAAACGAGACCTAATCAAAACCCAAAAAGGCAAATCAAAACTCAACGGACTCCAAACGAAAATCCTGGCACAGAGAATGGAGCTGATGTGACCTGAGATGAAACCAAGTCTCAGAAAAACCAAAAGAAGACCGAAAGATCTATGCAGCGTCCTGGTAATGCTCTCAAGGACCCTGTGACCAAACCATAAAGGAAAACCGAATAAAACCAAATGCCAGGTCTCCTAACACAATTCCTGAGAACAGTGGATAGGTCTCACCTAGGCTAAAAACTAACAAGACCAAAATCTCCTTACAAATTGTCCTCGAAATAACGGCCTAAAACTCTATAAACATTACAAAGGACACGAAATGAATCTAACTAAGAACGAGACAAAGAAACTCATAAGATGTAGAGTCGGAATTGAATTCCTGACAATATCAGACAATCAGTGACAATATCAGACAATCAGATCCGCACACGAAAAAACAAGAGTCCTATTTTACGAACCCACCTTCCGACGGACCGTTTAAGCCCCCGAAACCTCAAAACTCGATGTTCATTTTCTTTTTCTAAAATCAGACTTTGCGGACTATCTTAAAACGACGTTTTACGCCTCAGATAATTTTATGAGATTTTTTTGAGACAGATGAATTTTCCTCAAAATCAAACTAAATTAAAACAAGTCGAAATTTGAATGAAAAGCTTTTGACACCTCAATAGACACTTGGCAACACCCCAAAGACACCTAAATAAGCCCTTAGAAGACCCATTTTCATTGAAGGGAGCAAACAAAAAAAAAAAAGAAAAAGAGAAGGAAGAGAGAGAAAGTGAAGACCAAGGGGAGGAGAGGGAGGGAAGAAGTGGAGGCCCTGGCCACTCAAGCCACCCATCACCACTGCCGACAGGTCCACCAGCACCACCAGCCTAGGTCACCGCTGGAGCTGCCACTTGCCCCAGTTAAGCGACAACATGTCACAACTTCTTGTTTTTAAAATTTTGACTTTTGCCACCACCTTTGGCCACCAACCACCACCACGACGAGCCACCAGGCAACCACACGCACACCTTCTCCTACACTTTATCTTCAAAATGAGCCAAACCATGTATCATTTGATGCACCACAGAGAGAACCGAACAAGCAAAGTCGCCACCTCAAAACTGAATTCGATTTGGACCACCAACTTTGGTGGTTTTACTGCTCACCACCGTGAGATTTGACATCGACCACCATCCAAAATCTCTTCTATGTAATTCCCTCTACAATCAGGAACAAACCTAACCAAAAATGATTGAGCCATCACCAAGATACGAGCTTGCAAATGTGAAAGCTTGAAACCGAAAATCTGAAAACCAGATTTTCAAACTGACAACCCTAGCAACCAGCCAACTTTGAGAGGTCGTCACGATTTGTACAGACCTCCATTTTGAGTGTTCTTTGATGTGTTGCAAAGAGGAAATAACGCTCTAAAACTTTTATGTTTACCATCAAAGCTTGGGATGTGCACACAGTCCGCCAATCTACTCCAACCCACCAACCCAACCTGTGCGGGTTATGCAAGTGAGTGAGTGGGTTGGGTTGGGTAAAAAAAATAAAGAATGTGAGTTGATTGTTGGTTATATTTCTTCAATCCGCAATCAACTCAACCCGTCTAAAGTATATATTAGTTATCGTGTTCCTGCATACGACGAATCTCAACCTCATATACATGTTTATATTTATATAAATTTCTTATAATTCATAAGGAACAAATTATAATATTTATAATTTTAATTTTTACTTTAATTATATGTTGTGAATATTTTTTTAACAAGCATACAATATAAAATATGATTTTTTTTTAAAAAGATTGCAATAGGTTTTTATTTTTTAGAAACAAATTTTAAGAAAAATACAAATAAAATTTTACAATTTTCCAATCCACTAAACCGCGGGTTGAAACCGTTAAAAAATATCACCCAACCCGCTGGTTTTGATAATCAGTAGATTGGTGGTAGGTTGAAAAAACAATCACCCACCAAAGGTGGGTTGGCTGAAAATTTTTCTTCAATCAGCCCCGCTCCAACCCGCACACACCCCTAATTAAAGCTAATGGTGGCTAGATTTGTCGCAAAATGAACCCCAAGTCACCCTCGCGAACTAGGATAGCCCAGAATTTTACTGCCAGCATGGCCAACCACCCACCTTTGCGGCTTCGCCTCCAGCGACTCCCACCTTCATTTTCTTCCCTGTGAGGCCGTGACCCCCATTGGAAACCCCTGACAACCATCTTTCCAAAAAGTCCAACCATGCAGGAAGGCCCTCAAAAGTGGGTACGAAAACAGCTCTTCACTTTGTTTTTCAGAAAATTCTTAATGAACAGCCAACTTTGTTGCTTCACCACCACTGCTACAAACCTTCATTTGCTACAAACCATCTCATATCTTATTCTACAGTTGTAAAATAGGATGTGAGAGCTTTCCAAGATATAAAGTTTGCCCAAAAAGACCACCAGGAAGGCCTCCAAAATGGACCCCGAAAATGGCCCCTCGTAAAGGCTGTTTCTGCCCTTTTGGGGAAAAGTGAAACTAGCCAAATTTGGAGTCTTGCCACCATTAATCCAAACCTCAGTTTTACATTTCGAGACTACCACTAGAAAATACGTTTTGCCACCTTTCCGACGATATGGAATTTGACCAAAATTGGCTTCGATAAGGTCTTCAAAATGATGACCAAAGATGACCCGTTTAACTAGTTTCACAACTTGGACATATATAGGTCACTTGATCCATTTTTAAGGTTTTCTCTAAAACTTACTCTTTTGAACCTCAAATACAAAAATTAATACCTTATTTGAACTTAGTGTTAAGTTAAGGGTATTATTGTACTTTTAGTATTTTTTGGTCTTATTATAAATAATAAGTGATAGGGTGTAAACCCTATGTTTTTTTGCGCTTTTATTTGTTGTTATTCTCGTTCTTTTTATTTCTCCTTTTCTCTTCCACTCTGTGCAATAATTCTAACATGGTATTAGAGCTCGATTCTGTGTAAACTTCTTAACAATCATTTTTCCTCCTTTCGTTTTTCGTTTCTCCTCATTTTTTCTAATTTCAAAACTGTAAAAAAAAAAAAAAAAGACTTCCTTGATGATCGTCTAGTTCCCAAAACTCAATTTATGATTTTTTTCAAATTTTTTCATGATTGTTCTATAGTTTTTCCCAATTTTTAAATTTTCGGCGCCGTTAGGGTTTTCTTCTGCATCTCGCGATTGCGCCGTTTTCTGCTTCAATTGATGGCTTGTTTCTACTTCATAGGTGCCGACTTTGTGTGTAAGAGGCTCGAATCAACCCTCTTTGATGTTTTTAGGTTGATTTCAAGCTCGAGTAAAGCCTTTTGTCGATTTGGTTGTTCGTGCCTGGTTGTTTTTCATTCGGCTTTGTCTTTTTTGGCTATGTTTCATCTACTTCAGAGGGTTTCGGTTCATGTCAGGATTCACCACTATTGATTGAAGCCCCTGGGTGTTTGGTTGCAGATTCCAGCCGTTTCTTAGGGCTTTTTTCGGCTTTACTGCGATTGGTATGAGATTTTGGATTTTACTGGTACTATAGTGGTTCAGGTCTACTTGGTTTGTATCTGTTTACAGTCCATTACTCCCATCCGTTTCATTCTGTTTGTTTTTGGTTTTTCATAGTCATGTCTGATACAGGAAAACCTTTTGGTAGTCATGAAAACACTGAATTGACTCGTTCAGGGACTTCTACTGATAATTCGTCCCTTCAAATTAGTCTTGTCAAGCTGGATGGTGGCAATTATTTAATTTGGTCTCGCTACTGCAGTTTAGCCATCGCTGCTCGCGGTATGTCTGGGTATATCACTGGTGAAACCGAACAGCCAACAGTCATTGATTTTTCTTGCACACGCTGGATAAAGGAAAATGCCCTCGTAATGTCTTGGTTGTTACACTCTATGCAGCCCTCCATTAGTCGCAGTTTTTTACTTCTGGATACTGCACATTAGATTTGGTGCGCTGCTGCTTAGACTTATTCACAGACTGGCAATGATGCCCAGTTGTATCAGTTGAGAAAGAAACACCGTGGGTTAGATCAGAGAGACCATTCATTAGCTTAGTATTACGCTGAGTTGACCAGCTTATGAGATGAGATTGATTATCATTAGGATTTCCATGCTGTTTGTACTACTGATGCTGCTGCTTTTCAGAAGATGGTGAAGAAGGAGCGGGTATATGACTTTCTTGCCGGCCTCCATGTTGACTATGATCCGACCCGTGTTCAGATTTTGGGATCGCGATCCATTTCCCACCTTGCGACAAGCATACGTCTATATCCATCAAGAAGAGAGCCGTTGCCATGTTATGGTTTCTATTTCCATTCAGGAACGTTCTGTGTTAACTGTCACATCTCTTCATCGCACCGGCCAGCCTAGTCATATTATGTCTGGGGAGAAGAATGGCTCCGTCGCCCGTGATCAGCTGCATTGTGAATATTGTGGTAAATCTCGTCATACTATTGACCATTGTTGAAAGTTACATGGTCGTCCTACTCCAAGACGTGGCAGTGGACGCAGTGGTGGGCGTAGTGGACCTGTTCGCTCCCACGCTCATCTCTCTGAGATCCCTACTAGCACATCTGGTAAGATTGACCCTCTTTCTGAGGCAGAGTTGACTACTCTCAGGCGCCTGATGACTCGGGTTGATATTACCTCTTCCACTACCACTTCTTCCTCTTCCAACTTTGCTCATTCAGGTATATCTCTTATTACACTTAGTGCAATCGTCTCTCCTACTCCTTGGATCATCGACTCTGGTGTCACTGATCATATGACTTGCTCTTCTACTTTATTTTCTTCTTATTCCACTTGTTTTGGTAAAAATAAGGTTAAACTAGCCGATAGTTCTTTATCATCTATTTCTGGCAAAGGTTCTATTCCTTACTCTTCTCTACTTTCACTATCCTCTGTCCTTCATATTCTCAATTTTTCTATTAACCTTTTATCTGTTAGTCGTCTTATTAGTTTCTTAAACTATTTTGTAACTTTTTTTTCCACTCATTGTGTATTTTAGGAACTGAAAACGGGAAGAATGATTGGCAGTGGTAGTGCACATGGTGGCCTATACTTACTGGATGTTCCGCCCTCTACTTCCGTTCCACCTTCACCATCTGACCAGGCTCACTATACTGATACTGGAATCCTCCGTCTACAATTACTTCAGTGGCATCGCCGTTTGGGACATCTTTCTTTTGGCATTTTATAAACTTTTTCCTTCTTTAGTTAAACATTGTTCTAGAAATGATTTTTTGTGTGAGGCTTGTGAACTTGCAAAACATAAACGTTTTGTTTATCCTTCAGTTAATAAACGCAGTGTTTCCCCTTTCACTATTATTCATTCTGATATGTGGGGTCCCTCACCTATTACTTCTATTTCTGATTATCGGTGGTTTATGACATTTATTAACTGTCATTTCCGCGTTACTTGGGTTTATTTGCTTCGTACTAAAAATGAAGTCTTTCCATGTTTTCAAAATCTTCACCGCATGGTCTACAACTAGTTTGATGCCAACATCAAGATTCTCCAAACTGATAATGGGACTGAGTTTCTTGATAGTGTTTTTCGTGCTTATCTAGAGGCTCATGGTATTCTTTTCCAGACCAGTTGTATATGCACTCCTGAACAAAATGGAATTACTGAACGCAAAAATCGTCATCTTCTTGAGGTTGCTCATTCCCTTCTTATTTTTATGCATGTTCCCAAGTCCTTTTGGAGTGAGGCAGTTCTTACTGCGGTTTATCTTATCACTCGCTTGCCTTCTAGTGTTCTTCAGTTCAAAACACATTTGGAGCTTCTTCCTAGGTCTTCCCCTGTCTCCTCTCTTCCACCCCGAATTTTTGGTTGCATTTGCTTTGTTCATGCACCAAAACACCCCGTTGGAAAATTAGACTCTAAGGCTATCAAATGTGTTTTCATTGGCTATTTTGCTACCCAAAAAGGTTATAAATGCTATGATCCGGTCACCCGCAAAAGCTTTGTCAGTATAGATATTACCTTTTGGAAGTCTGCGTCTTTTTTTCACTCTCAGACATCTCTTCAGGGGGAGGCCTCTAGCCTAGAAGCTATGAAGCACGGATACTTCGAAAATAGTGTCGTACACGTATCGGATACTGATACTCGCTCGATACGCGGGGATATGTATCGGATACGCCTGAGAAGTATCCAAAAATAAATTTTTATTTTTTCAATTTTGGATACGTTTTAGATACGCCCGGGATATGGGGGGATACGCACGGGATACGTTTTGGATACGGGTGGGATACTTTTTGAATACGTTACAATTTTTTTAAAATAATTTTTTTATTTAGTTAATCTTTTTGTTTTATTGTTATGATTGTACTATCATCTAGATATTTTTATACTTAATGAGAATTTTTTTATTTATTACTTATTCAGTTATTCTTGACTTTGATAGTTATTGTACGTTTCAAAGTAAGAATAAAATCAATAACTCTTGCTTTTAATTTAGCCTGTGTTTGGCTTAGCTTTTAAGCCAAAAAAAGCCACTTAATTTGGGTTCCCACAAAAAAGCCAAACTTTTTTCATTTTTTTCCCACAAAAAAGCCATAATTTGACACTTATTTTTTTTTTACAAAAAAGCCAAAAAACTTAAAACCACTAAAAAAAGCTAGTCCAAACACATGCTTAGTTTTGTAAATAATATAATACTACAAACTATAAAAAATAATTTTTTTACAAACGTATCCTAACCGTATCTGTATTCTACTTTTTTTAATTTTATCATATTGTTATATCCGTATCGTATCGTATCCGTATCCGTGCTTCCTAACCTAGAAGAGATATTACCATTGGATACACAGACTCAAGAATCTCGAGGTTTGGTTTTCCCGAATCTTACTTCGCCAGTTCTTGCTCCTGGTGAAGGGGAGATGGAACCCAGTAAGAATGAAACTGAACAGGATGTGGGTGAACGATTAGACAAAAAGGATCTGCATACCTATTCTCGATGCTTGAAAGATCAAATGGCTCGTGTGCTACTACCATCTTACCACTTGTTACCTCCATCCTCCAATTCAAATTCTCACGTTGAACCACCTGGTAATGAATCATTTGTTATTAATCTTAATACTTTTAATTTACCTATCGCTCTTCGTAAATGTGTTAGGATATGTACTCAACACGCAATTTCTCATTTTGTCTCATATAATTCTTTATTAGTCCCATATCGTGCTTTTGTCTCCTTCTTGTCCTCTATATTGATTCCACAGGGTTGGAAGAAATCTATGATTGAAGAGATGACAGCCTTGAAAAAGAACGGTATTTGGGAGTTAGTCTCTCTTCCAAAAGAGAAGAAGGCAATTAGGTGTAAGTGGATTTTTTCAGTAAAGCACAAGGCAGCTGGATTAATTGAGAGATTCAAAGCAAGGCTTGTTGCTAAAGGCTTTACCCAAACTTATGGTATGAACTATCATGAGACTTTTGCTCCAGTAGTCAAAATGAACTTAGTTCGGATACTCTTATCTTGTACCGCTAATATGGGTTGGCCTCTCTAGCAGTTGGATGTGAAGAATGCATTTCTTTATGGAGATCTAGAAGAAAAGGTACATATGAATGTACCACCTGGATTCTCATCTCGTAAAACTGAAGGGAAGGTGTGCAAATTGAAGAAGGCCTTATATGGACTAAAGCAGTCTCCTCGAGCATGGTTTGATCGTTTCTTCAAAGCTATGCTAAGATTTGGGTACCGACAGAGTTAAGCAGGCCATACTATGTTTATCAGGTAAGGCAATAACAAGATCACTGTTTTTATTATCTATGTTGATGACATAGTTGTGACAGGTAATGATTCTGATGAGGTATCTCGTCTTAAAGCAAACCTATCTAGGGGCACTATGATATTTTCTTGGAATTGAGGTGGCTAGATCAGATAATGGGATCTTCATTTCCCAAACAAAGTATATTCTTGACCCTCTAGATGAAGTTAGTATGATAGGTTGTCGACTTGCAGATTCACCTATTGAGGCTAATCATCGTCTCCGTAGTGGTGATGGAGAACCTGTCGACAAGGGCCAATTTCAGCAGCTTGTGGGAAGATTAATATACCTATCTCACACCAGACCTAATATTGCATATGCTGTACGAGTTGTTAGTCAATTCATGCATGATTCTCGTAGTGTACATCTTGACGCTGCTTATCGTATTTTGTGATATCTTAAGTCGGCTCCTGGCAAAGGGCTCTTATTCTCTGGTCACGGCCATTTGACATTGATAGCTTTCACAGATGCAGATTGGCCTAGTTCAGTTGATGACAAAAGATCATAATTTTAAATAGCGGTTTTGCGATACGTAGCGGTAACGGTCGCGATGTAACGGTATCGAAAATATCGAATGATATGTATCGGGAATCGGATGTCACGGCCGTGAATTTTCTAAAATCATTAATATCAATTCTAAAACTCTATTAATTTTTTAAAAAATATTTTTAATTTAAATATTATTACATTTAAATTAATACCTTGAATCTAGATATGTAAAAACATATTATTACTCAATACAAATATGAAAAAAAAAAAAATCCCAATAGATCAACAAGTTTATACAATTAATAAAAGTATACCTCATTTTTCAAGAGTATAGAAGTTCAATGGTAAGAAGAATGCCGTGGAGGAACAAAAAGATCTTCATACGCCATATTATTATGATCATCACGACGAGTTTGTTGTTCATATGCTCCATGTTCATATTTGTAATAATTGTTGAAAGTGCAATTATCATAAATGTTGGTACTCCCAGTACTACTAGATCCGTGTGGATAACCACCATATGAACCTTGAAATCCTGACCCAACATTACTATGACTAGAGTACTGTTGCTGAGGATAATAAGGATATTCCGTGCTCATGTATGGTGATAGTTGTCCAAGGGATAGTAAGGATATGGTAGTGGTTACCAATGTTGAGCCCCCTCATGAGATTGATTAAATTCAAGCTGTCCGAATTGATTTCTAAGTTCCAAATGTCCATAAATATCATTAATATTACGGGAATGTCTACCTGATCCACCCACATCAGATGAAGAGACAGAGTGTCGCCATTGATGCTGTCGTTCGTTGTCAACATGAAAATGACTACCACTTCATCCACTACCATGTGTAGAAGTCCATGTTCCTTGTTGCCAACCACCAGGAGTATTCCCATCACTAGGATTATCGTCACTATCACTGCCACTACCATCATTAAGTGGACTTAGACCGCGCCCCACACTTGAATCATTTCCAGATGGATTTGATCTTTGTTGCTCTTGATCATCATCACTGAAATGCAACCAATCGGAATTATCTTCATCATCTAATACAGCATGTTCTCTCTCCTGCAACCATGAAGCCAACGGGTCATCCTCTTCAAAAATATAATCAAGATTTATCGGATTAAAATATTCTTCTCTCTTGTCTTGATTTTTTCTTGTTGCATGTTTGATCTTCAACCTCATATTGTAATACACGTAGATAAGTTTATTCAATTTTTGATTCTTCAATCAATTTCTTGTCTTTGTGTGTATCAAGCTAAATGTACTCCAATTGCGTTCACAGTTCGAAGCATATGTAGTTTAGCTCAAAACTTTTATTGCCACTTTTTGAAGAGTTGGAGCTGACACGCCATAATGGATCCACCATTCAGCTATATAGAATAAAACACAATTAAACAATTTTTTAGTAATTTATATTTGTATTACTCACTAACATTAAATATGAACTTAATATTTATACAAGTGTATAAAATAGAAATATTTACCAGGATTTGTTGCTAATACTGCTCTCTGAGCCAATATACTACCAAACGAATCTTCTTTATTACGAAACAATGAAATTTACATTTAACAAATTATAATTAAATTATAAATTCAAAATTATTACTTAGTTGTTCATTTAACAAATAACATAATAACTAACTTGATTGATGGCCTCCACTTGCTCGTTGAGATCAGTAAGCATTTTTGAAATTGCTTTTCTGATCCCATCCATCACTTCTCTATGATGAGAAAGATTGCCACTATATTGGAACAATGGATTTAGAAAATAACCTACATTTAGAAAGAAGATAATAAAAGGTAAGCAATTCTAAATTAATAATATCGCTATCAAATATAATTATATAAATATAAATTACATATCCGTTGCATGTAAATCTGTGCATAATTGAAAAGCCCAACGATGATCGATAACTTTCCAATAGTCAGCATAATAACGATAATATTTCTTTATGCATAATTTTGCTCTATCCGTAGCCTCATATATAAATCCTATCGTTGGCTTTGTATCCCCATCAACAAGTCTAAGCACCTTTACAAGTGGTTCTTGTACTTTCAAGATATCAGCAGCCTTTGCCCAAAAGTCTTTGCTTTCTATAATATTTCTTACCTCTTTTGCCTCATCCTTTTTAGCCCATCTAGAATGCTTCCACTCAGTTGAATTGAACATTTCCTTCAAAGCAGTCTTGTGCCTTACAATGCTTTCTAAACTGATGAAATTTATAGCAAAACGTGTGATGGCAAGACGTAACAGCTCTCTACCTTTAGTGAATTTCTTTATGTAATCCACAACCCAATCACTATTATAAATAAAACATGTGATTGTTCTTGCATTGTCTAACACATTTTTCACATTTTTCTTGTTTTCAATGTCCTCTAATATTAGATCAATGCAATGCGCAGCACAAGCAGACCAATATATGTGAGGTCTTATTTGCATTAGTTTCTTACCTGTAGATTTCATTGTAGCTTCATTATCAGTTACAATCTGGACAATGTATTGCTCCCCAATTTCATCTACCACTTTATCTATAGACCAAAGTAGTAATCAGCTGTCCTGTTAGGTACATCTGTAGCATCAATAGACTTGTGAAAAATTGTTCCTCGATTACTGTATACAAGAAAATTAATAATATGTTTTCTTGTAGGTCCTGACCATCCA
Organism: Heliamphora exappendiculata; assembly: GCA_034768845.1. Classification (NCBI taxonomy): domain Eukaryota; kingdom Viridiplantae; phylum Streptophyta; class Magnoliopsida; order Ericales; family Sarraceniaceae; genus Heliamphora; species Heliamphora exappendiculata. Next base: position 32,778 of record JAOTRH010093356.1, read on the forward strand.
TCACACATTATGGTAACGCCTCTTTCTTCCCAACTAAACTTGTGAGATTCTATCCATTTCTTCACAGACTCATATTCTCGAGGTAAATAAACTTCAGCCACCTGTAGATAATAAAAAAAATATATTACTAAATCATAAATATTCTATTAAAATATGCAAATTATTTAGTTTTAAATTAAATGATCACCTCATAAGAACTAGAAAGTTTCGTTCCTTTTTCAACTTCTCTCGCAACATCCAGTATTGGTTCCAACCAGAGAGAATTAACAACATTTGTTGGTAAGCGAGTGTAAAGTACAAACTGACTAACTGCTCTTCCTAAATTTTTTTGGCTGCATTAAGAAATTTAGAAGAAAGTTTAGTCTGCTTTTTTCCTTTACTATGATGAATATCAACATCTATGTTAGCTAACTGAGATTCGGGTAAGTTTGTATCAACCCATTTCCTGCTCACACCAATATTACTTTTACGAACACTACTACAACGTCGAGTAAATCCAGGAGGAGGTCCATAATCAGTATCAACAGTCCTACTACCACCAGTTATATTCTCACTAGGCCTACTACTTCCTCCTACATGATAACGATCGCCCATCGTGTTCTTATATCTTTAACTATCATCTTGTTCTCTTTGAAATCTCAAATTTTCTCGTCGTGCCATGGTCTGTTCTGGATCTTAATCATCACTATCCACATGAAATCTCTCGCGCTCATCTTGATCATCATGTTGACTGGCTCTAATTTGTTCAATTATATCTTTCCTTTGTTTTTTTTTCTCTCAAGATTTTTCTTTTTGAAACCTTGCAAATGTTACATCATCAATGTTCGTACTTCACCACTAACACTAGGACATGCTGCTACTTGTCATTTTAATTGTGCTAAGTGTTGCTTCAATCTGGTAATGCCACCATTCATCTATTCGCCACAAAAAGTACATATCACTTTATGGTGAGTATTGTCAATAGGAATACCAAATTTTCACCCAATATCTTCACTAGGTATACGGGAACTATCACCTCTCCCTCCTCGTCTATAACCAGATTTATCACTATTTTTCATTAATAGAGCGCTTTTAACTGATAAATATACCAAAACAACTAAACATCATTAATGCATAATAATTCATAACAAGAAACGGGTTGTTTATTAATTAAAAAAATTTAATTATTTTTAAAAATTGTCCAGTTATATTTTTTTATTTTTAGTGCAAGTTTAGTGATTTTTTAGTGCATCTAAATTTATTCTCCCAAAAATAGTATAACTTTAAAGGTAAGCTATCAAACAGCTTGGTAAGAAATTTGTAAACAATGCAAGAAAATAAAAATTCCACCATAACCCATAAATGCATATGAGAATTGAGAACTTGATGGCTGTTTGTTTAAAAAAAATAGAGTAAAATAAAAAAGGAGGAAAAATTTAATGGATAAAATTAAATAAAATTGTTTTATTATTAAAAAATTAATCAAGAATATTTTTGGTATATAAAAAATTCACATGGTTGAAGTCGCCAAAATTTCTTGATAAAAGTTTCAAAAATTTTTATAATTAAGTTTTCTTTTGATTAGGTCCCAAAATTTATTGATGAAAGTGAAGTTGAAGTTATGAGAACGGCTAGCATTGTTCCTAGCACAATTTACAACTGCTATCATCTTTTTCAATTATAATGGTCTTTTATATATAATATCATCTTTTTCATAATTAAAATATTAAAATTTATTTTAAATTCAATTAATCTACTTTAGTATAAAAGATGATATTTTACATCTCATTTTATTTTTATAAAAATATTAAATTAAGATAAAATATAATTATCTTTCAAAATTAAAATTAAATATTAGTAGCTTAACAAATATTTTTCTAAACATGTTAAAATTATAATTCAATTACATAAATATCTCCTAAGAACGTTACCAAAACATCATTATTATAACAAATATTTTTTTAAGTATATAATAAATAGTATCTAATAAAATTTCCTAAATGACTAGATTAAAAAATATTTTTTTAATTAATTGACTTAGATTAAAAAATATGAGAAAGTGACTTAATCAATACTAAATTAATTAATAATTTTTTAATTAATTGATAAATATGATTTGTGAACCAAATTAATAAATTTAATTCAATATAAAATAAAATAAAAAACACATAATCAAACACAACTTACAAAAATAAATACAACATTAATATTAATTAAATACAACATTTAACAAATTTAAAATATAATTAAACAAATATTTATAAATTAAAAACAAGTTTACCCTTTGCGTGTAAATCCCAATTTCCTAGTTCAACGTCCGAACTATCAGTATCTTACAAATGAAAGAAACAGAACATCAAGAAGAAACAGAGCACAAGACGCCCTCGTCGCGACTCCAACCGGCGCCGGAGTGAAATGCCTCCAATCGCGACCACGATGACAGATCTGCAATAATCAATACCGTTGAATTCGTGATACGAACCATTCGTATCGCGAACCGGCTGATTCTTGCGCGAAATTCATTCTCACCGGTTTATCGGTGAGTATCCGAATCGGGACATGAAATTTCCGTTACGTATCGTCCGGTTCGTAGCGAACCGGCCGAGATTTAAATCCATTTATCAGTGGGTGTGTTGAGTTGTGGGTTGCTCATGGATGCTCTATTGGTGTTGGTTGCTTATAACTAAAATTTAAATTGTTTAAATTAAAATGATTATTAAAAAAAAAGGTAATTTTATAAAGATTAATAAAATTAAAGTTTTTCTTATTAAAAAGCATGTCTTTACATAGGTTTTAATCAGATTTAAACGAAATTATGATAAAATTTTAAAAAAAAATCCTAGTTTTTTCCCATTTTGCTTCCTTGCGGTGAATATAAATTCATCATGCAAATGAAATGCCTCTGTGTGTGTGTGTTTTGAATCTGCATGTGTCAGTTTTGAATATGTGTGTTCACGTTTGAGTTGCTGTGTGTGTCAAGGCTATGTGTATTAGTTGAGGCTCTGCATACGTTTGAGAGAACTTGGTTACTTGTGAAATTTTTAATAAAAAGGATGTTAAAAAGAAATTTAATTTTTTTTAACAGAAACTTGAGGTAAGAAAATTGGGAAGTTAAATGAACTGTTCTTTTCTTCTTATTTTGAAGAATTTTATTGAAGAATAAGAGCTTTCTCTTTTTAATAAATTTTAGTTAGATTTGACTACGTTTTTTTTAAAGTAAATATTTAAATTAGTTTTAGTTTTCCTATTTAAAATCAACTCTTTTATGTAAAAATAATAAGAGTTTTAAAAAGGTAAAAAATAATTTTTTCAATATTTCTTAAGTTTTTACTAAAATAAGAACTTTTAGTACTGAAAATTTCATTATTTAGCTTTTGACGAAAATTTTTTCCTTATTAAATAGGCTCAAATCAATTAAGTATTTTTATATTAAACTAATTAGACCTCAAACGAGAATTTTATGAATATTTATTATATATAAACATTATTATTTTATGATAATCATGCTAGGACTAGTTCCTTTCTTTGTGTTCAGATTTTAAAATTTTTTAATCAAACTCTAATGTCAGGTGAGTTTTCTGATATCTGAATTAATTGAGTTTTCAATTATCGCTTTATAATAATTTTGAAGTTCACCACAATTATTGTTGAAAATAATTATGAAAATGTGATGTTATAAAGATAAGAATGATAGTATAAATAGCGTTCCAACCGCTAGGGGACGATAAAATATACTAGCGAGGTGATGTAATAAAAGCGGCAGGTCATGGTCAGGTGACTAGAAAATGATTATTTTTCACTGCGGGATAACTCCTCGGATTGCTGGTAGAACCGTTTATTCGGACATCATTCTAAAAATTAAAATGCAGATAACAACTCAGATATCTATGCACTCACACTAGCTTTGCTAATATTGTTGTTAAAATCATATTTCAGGTGACGCGTAAAACAAATCAGCTGGAATGGATACACCTTGTTGCTTCTTTTTTTATTTTCTTATATTCTTCCTCTTATATTGTACTCATGAACATGAACATATTTTTAGCATATGCACTAGTAAACTCTAGAAAATTTTATAAAGGTTACTGGCTTAACCATTGTGGAAATAGTAAAATATGGCTTAACCTTCGGGTGAATTTTTAACTCACTGGCTGGTCACAAACGCCATTTTTAGAAATTAGTCGTGACAACTTCCCCCTATGAATTGCAAGTATTTGTTTTCAGCATACTACAAGCTTTATTGTGAGTATGAGAGCCATTATGTTAGTGTCCATAATTGGGTGAGGCTATAGTTTAGAGGTTCAATCAGATATGCAGAACCTCCTTGTAAGCCATATAAGAAAAGGTTAAGTAAATCAAGGCCATCTAAAAATTGAACTTGTTTCCTATGAAAGCTAGTTCCACAACTTAAGAAAGAAAATGGAGTTTTCGACTACTTAGGCGTTGAAGATAGCACAAGGGAAGAAACTTAGTTAGTAGCTTTATTATCTTATTAATTGTGTATATTTATTTTTCCCAACGAGAATATTGGCGGTGAAGAATTGTTCTCTTTGGTGGTTTTTGCACTTGCGAGTATTTATTGTGCGCTGTGAAAATTTACTTTTTCTTCAAACCCAAGCAAATGATATGCCTTATTTTCTATCCATTCTGTCTACGATGGGTTGCTTTTTATTTTGGAGCTTATTTCTCCACCACTCAGGCTCAGTGTAGCGCTCAAGTTGTTAAATTTAGTATATAAGAGATTGCAAAGAATTTTAATGCCGCAAAGACTCGCTAACTTTTTAAAAGCATTGACTTATTGCACATGTTGACCTTATCTTTGTGACAAGATAGACAAATAACTTTTCTAGATAACAAAAAAAATCAAATTCTTGGAGTGACTATATCATTAGTTTAATATTTTAGCCCTATAGTCATAGGTTCGCTCTACAGTTTAATTATTACCAACATATTTTTGGAAATCTTAAGAAATATGTTTTCACTGGAACTTTGGAAGAAACTATTTAATTTTGGCAATCTTACATGAATTTAAACCATCAAGCTAAACTTTTAGCTCTATCACGTTTCTATAGGGGCCTTGCTACCAAGAAATATGTTGAGTGGTGCCTTTTTGCGTAGAAAATTACCAAGATCTTTAAAGGTGAGACTCTGTACCGTTTCATTTTTTTTATACATATGCATGTTCGGTGTTTTGTACACGTTTTGGCATTTTCACCTTAATTATTTATATGCGTTTTGATGCATGTTTTGGTTTAAATAAGCATGCGGGGTTGGTCCCAGGGGTTGCGAGGAGTTACGGTGCGAATTTCAAAAATTTAAAAAAAAAGATATTTTAGAAGTTTATAAATATCTAGAGTTAGATATTTTTAAAAGATATTTTCAAAATTTCTCCACTAAGTTTCTTTCATATTCTCTCTGCATTCTCTCTAACTTCTCGGGGGCCCGGGGCTTGGTTTTTGACGGATCAACAGCCAATCCCTGTTATAGGCATCGTGCTCTACACATCCATCTGGACGAAATTTTATCACGACGAAGCTCAGTTTTGCACGTAGATTGAGGTATCGAGTTTTTGACTCACTGAGGTAAGATTCTAGACTACATAACTATTTTAGGGTGATATATGTAATTATATGCTGTTTCACCGTTTAAAAATGCATGAAAAGGTGATTTATGTTTTAAATCTGGTTTTGGGTTAAAATCATTTTTTGGTGTTTTCGATAAATGGAAGTATGTTTTGAGGGTTTCCTTTCGAGGTTTGGGACTGAGGCTTGGGCGTGTTGGTGTCCGAGGATGTTTGATGGGTGTTTGGAGGATTGATTTAAGGTTTGGAAACAAAACTATAGCTCAAAAACTTTTTCTGGGCAGGATTAGTCGACTGAAGCTATGAGTTCAGTTGATTGAAATTCCTTCTGTTTTGGTTCTCTTTTTCCAGAGAGTGTTTCAGTCGACTGGTAGCTTGGGCCAGTCGACTGGGGTCCTGTGTGGGCTGTTAGTGTTGTTTTGGTAGTTCGGTGGTTGGGTTTTGGCTTTTTTCGCCTTCCTCGAATGATTTTAAAGTGATGGATTCATGAAATCTCGCATTTTGGAGGTTGGTTTTCAGAAGAACGGTTTCAAAATGGAGTTTTTACGAAAACTTTGAGGAAAAATGTGTTTTGTTGGAGGTTTGGAGCTGACTATTGGGATTGAGGCCCAACCTTTAAAATGTTTGATAAAAGTGTGTGTTTTAACATACCTGTTGATCTCCATATTAATGGATGGATCTATATATTTTTCTTTGATCTCTATGTTAATGAATGGATCTATATGTTTTTCTTTGATCTCTATATTAATGGATGGATCTATAATGGATGGATCTATAAGTTTTTCTTTGATCCCCATGTTGATGGATGGATCTATATACATGTTTCATGTATTTGTGAAAATGTTTTGGTTTTGTAAAATGATTCTCTAGATGTACTGAGACAGCGAGTATGTGGCACGAGTTGCCCTCGATGTAAGTCTAGAAACGTGCGCAGAATAGGTACCTTTTTCCTTCTGGATAGTTCCCGTAAAAAAGGTGGTAGATGCTTTTATCATTCGATTTTAGTCCGTAAATTTAATTTTTACGGTATGGTGCTCCGTATAGAACTTGCCATTACCTAACCGGTCCTATGATGTATAGGGATTGGGTAAGGGGCAGAGTTTATAGTTGTTTCTTCTGTCCCTTTGTGATGGAGTCAGTACATAGGATTCATTCTTTTTTTCTCGGTGTGTGATCCGAGTGAAAAATTAACGTTTTGGTTGCTGTTTTCTTTCAATTGTAAAACGTTGTTTGGGCATTGCTTAAATGCTTGGTTGCGGAGGGAAAACAATTTTGGAGGTTTATGGGAAACTTGGGATTTTATGACGTAAAACTTTTTTGGTTTTGTTTGTGGTTGATTTAGCTCCCACCATATGATTGCATATTCTGCTTTACAATTTTATACTCTATTTCTAATGAATTGTAGCTCACGGTGTGAGATTTTATCTTAAATCCTTTTTTAGGCCTAGAGGTTGATGATGATGAGGAGTTGATCTAGTGGTGCCGTGGTGGCGAAAAGCTTTAATAGTTTTTCTCTTTGTACGCCTGCTTGAAGGCACATTTTGTATGCCTCAGGGCAATATACTTATGCATGTTATACAGGATGTTTACTGTTTATGAGAGATGCATATGGAGTTTTCATTTGATTTCAATAGGTGGATTGGAATGTATGAAAACTTATTTTCATAAAACTGGTGATTGGTGAATTTTCATGTGACCCTGAATTTTGAGGCGTGACATGGTATTAGAGCTCTGGGTTTGAATACCTATGAGTCATGGAAAGAGGGCTTATCACCTGGTGAGATTGATTTTGTATGCTTGCTTGCATGTGTATAAATATTTTTATAGCATGTTGTTAGCCTTTCGAGCATAATTATTTGTGAATATGTGGGTATGGAGGTTGAATCTTAGGATTGATGAATCTTTCCTTAGGGCGTTTGGAATAACAGATTTGGAAGCCAAGTTAGAAACGCGTTTGGCCGACGTATTTTTTAGCAAGGAATCTGAATAGGTTATCCAAATAAACGAGTCTGTCTTGTTGGTTCTTCTCGATATGTGAGACGTGATTACATAACTTTAAGTGGCTACGTGTTAGTATGCTTATGTGCGTTATGTGTTTATGTTACGTAGAAACATGCTGTAGGAAAGCTTATCTTGTTATATTGCTTTTTATAGAATTATGTCCACATGGGGAGTGCGGGGACGGGGTTGTGGCCGAGGTTGTGCTTGTGCTCAGGTTCTAGAAGAAGGAAATATTCTTGCCCCACAGGAACAAGTGGGTGGTGCTGATATTGGCAGTACTAATGTCGTCCAGGAGATGCTTGCCACTATGAGAGTTATGGCTGAGGTTACCAGGGCTAGAGTAAGGGTTCCTGAGCCAATGGCTTCTGTGGCCATGAGGAGTTTTGGCGGTTGGATCCTCCAACCTTTCCAGGGGAGCTGGACCCCAAAGTTACTACTGAGTGGTTGGAAGTGACCATAGCTATCTTCGATACACTGGATGTCGAGGAGGATGCTTTACGGGTGGAGTTGGTGGCATTTCAACTGCGGGAAGATGCCAGGGAGTGGTGGAAGTTCGCCAAGACCACGGTGGATGATACGTGGGCCACTTTCACAAGAGAACCTTCAAGAGAACCTTTCACCACTCTCTTGCTCAGGGGAACCTTTATGTGGTCCAGTATGAGGCTAAGTTTGTAAATCTGTCACGGTTCGCAGTTGAGATTGTATCTATAGAGGAGTTGTGCACTAGGAGGTTTGAGAGAGGCCTTCGACCTGCCATCAAAGACAGGATTGCAGCTCCGGGTCTAGATGTGTACATCGCGCTGGTGAAAGCTGGCATCCGAGTGGAGAATTCGCTGGCAGAGAGCCACAGAGTTAGAGAGAGTGGGAGTCAATAGGGTAGTGGAGATGCACAGTTCCAGAGGCGTGGAAATAAGCGCAATAGGTCGTCTAGACCTAGTTCTCATTTTGTTGGCTCGTATCAGCAGCTATCGTCCACACCTGCACCTTCAGTGGCCTCGACTGGAAGCCCGGGGCAGCTAGAGTTGATTTGTTATCAATGCAGATATTCGGGGCATCGTTCAGTTGAGTGCCCACAGAAGGGCTAGGTACAGAGTTCAGTGTCTGTTTAGTTACAGGCGAGAGATCCACTAGTTTGCTTTGGATGTGGTCAGTCTGGGCATATTCGCAGATTTTGTCCCCGGGAAGGGAGCGTCCAGGGTGTGATGGGAGCGCCAGCTGCTCCATATGCTCAGAGACGCCAGACTCCTCAAAAAATTAGGGCTCAGACATCTAGGTATGCGGAGGGAGGTACTTCAGCTCAGTCAGTGAGGCAGCCGACGACTCAGAGTTATGGTGGACAGACCAAACCACCGCAGGCCAGGGATTATGTTATTGCAGATTATGGTGCTTCCAAAGCACCAGTTGCATCTAATGCTGTAGCTACTCCAGCCATGATCAGAGGTACTCTTTTAGTCTTTAGATCATGGGCCAGTGTTCTCATCGACACGGGAGCATCACATTCTTTTATCTCTTCTGCTTTTGCATCTGCATTGGGATTACGGATAGACCCGTTGGGTAATGCATTAAGCGTAGAAACCCCAGTCAGTGGAAATGTGGTGTTGAGTAGAGTTTGCAGATTCTGTGAGTTACGAGTCACCGATCATTGTTTAGAGTTTGATTTTATCATTCTAGACATCACCACGTTTGATGTCATCCTAGGGATGGACTGGCTGACTACTTGCCGTGCCTTTATAGACTGTGAGCGATGGAGAGTGTCGATTTGTACGCCAGAGTCTGGGGTTCTTGCGAGATACCTGGAGTTGTTTAGCTCGTGACATTGTAGAGAATTTTGGAGGCAAAATTCCTTAAGGGGGAGAGTTATGAGACCTTGTACCGTTTCATTTTTTTTATACATATACATGTTCGATGTTTTGTACACGTTTTGGCGTTTTCACCTTAATATGCTTATATTCATTTTGATGCATGTTTTGGTTTAAATAAGCATGCGGGGTTGATCCCAGGGGCTACGGGGAGTTACGGTGTAAATTTTAAAAATTAAAAAAAAAGATATTTTGGAGGCCTATAAATATTTGGAGTAAGATATTTTCAAAAGATATTTTCAAAACTTCTCTACTAAGTTTCATTCATATTCTCTCTGCATTCTCTCTAATTTCTTAGGGGCCCGGGGCTTGATTTTTGACGGACCAACAGCCGATCCCTGTTATAGACATTGTGCTCTTCGCATTCATCCAGATAGAATTTTATTCTGACGAAACTCGATTTTGCGCGTGGATTGAGGCGTCGAGTTTTTAACTCACCGAGGGAGGATTCTAAACGGCATAACTATTTTAGGGTGATATATGTAATTATATGTTGTTTCACCGTTTAAAAACGCACGAAAAGGTGATTTTTGCTTTAAATCTGATTTTGGGTTAAAACCATTTTTTTGAATTTTCGGTGGGTGGAAGTGTGTTTTGGGAGTTTTCTTTCGAGGTTTGGGACTGAGGCTTGGGCGTGTTGATGTCCAAGGGTGTTTGATGGGTGTTTGGAGGTTTGATTTGAGATTTGGAAGCAAAATCATTGCTCAAAATCTTTTTCTGGGCAGGATCAGTCGGTTAAAGCTATGAGTTAGTCGACTAGCTCATCATTTGGTGAGTTCAGTCGTCTGGACCTGGGAGGTCAGTCGACTGAATTTTCTTATGTTTTGGTTTTCTTTTTCTAGAGAGTTTTTCAGTCGACTGGGGCTTGGGCCAGTCGACTGGGGTCATGTGTGGGCTGTTGGTGTTGTTTTGGTGGTTCGGTGGTTGGGTTTTGGCTTTACTCGCTTTCCTTGGATGGTTTTAAAGCGATGGATTATGAAATCCCATGTTTCGGAGGTTGGTTGTCAAAAGAATGGTTTGAAAATTGAGTTTTTACGAAAACTTTGAGAAAAATCGTGTTTTGTTTGAGGTTTGGAGCAGACCCTTGGCGTTGAGGCTCAACCTTGAAAAGGTTTGATAAAAGTGTGTATTTTTACATACCTGTTGATCTCCATGTTAATGGATGGATCTATATATTTTTCTTTGATCTCCATGTTGATGGATGGATCTATATACATGTTTCATGTATTTGTGAAAACGTTTTGGTTTTGTGAAATAATTTTCTAGATTACCGGGATAGCGGGTATGTGGCACGGGTTGCCCTCGGTGTAAGTCTAGATATGTGCGCAGAGTAGGCACCTTTGTCCTCCAGGGTAGTTTCTGTAAAGAAGGTGGTAGGTGCTTTTATCCTTCGATTTTAATCCGTAAAGTCAGCTTTTACGTTATGGTGCTCCGTATAGAACTTGCCATCACCTAATCGGTCCTATGATGTATAGGGATTGGGTAAGGAGCATGAGTCTATAGTTGTTTCCTCTGTCCCTTTGTGATGGAGTCGGTACATAGAATTCATTCTCTTTTTCTCGGTGTGTGATCCGAGTGGGAAACTAACGTTTTGGTTACTGTTTTCTTTCAACTGTAAAATATTATTTTGGCATTGCTTAAATGCTTGGTTGTGGAGGAAAAACTATTTTGGAGGTTTATGGGAAACTTAGAGTTTTATGACGTAAAACCTTTTTGGTTTTGTTTGTAGTTGAGTTAGCTCCCATCATATGATTGCATATCCTGCTTTATAGCTGTATAGTATGTTTCTATTGGGTTTCGGCTCACGGTGTGAGATTTTGTCTTAAAACCTTTTTTAGGCATGGAGGTTGATGATCATGAAGAGTTGATCTAGTGGAGCCGTGGTAGCGGAAAGCTTTAGTAGTTTTCTTTTTTGTATGCTTGCTTGAAGGCACGTTTTGTATGCCTCAGGGCAATGTACTTATGCATGTTATATAAGATGTTTACTGTTTATGAGAGATGATATGCAGTTTTCATTTGATTTCAGCAGGTGGATTGGAATGTATGAAAACTTATTTTCATAAAATTGGTGTTTGGCGGATTTTCACGTGACCCTAGGTGTTGGGGCGTGACAACTTGGTATCAGATCTCTGGGTTCAAACCTATGAGCCATGGGAAGAGGGCTTATCACCTGATGAGGTTGATTTTGTATGCTTACTTGCATGTGTATAAACATTTTTATAACATGCTGATAGCCTTTCGAGCAAAATTGTTTGTGAATAAGTGGGTATGGAGGTTGAATCTTAGGATTGATGAGTCATGCCTTAGGGCATTTGGAATAATAGATTTGCAAGCCAAGTTCGAAACGCGTTTGGCCGACATGTTTTCTACTAAAGAATCTGAATAGGTTATCCAAATGGACGAGTCTGTCTTGTTGGTTCTCCTCGGTATGTGAGACGTGTTTGCATAACCTTAAGTGGCTACGTGTTAGCATGCTTATGTGCGTTATGTGTTTATGTTAAGTAGTAACATGCTATAAAAAAGCTTATCTTGTTATATTGTTTTCTATAGAATTATTTCCACATGGGGAGTGCGGGGACGGGGTCGTGGCTGAGGTCATGGCCGAGGTCGTGTTTATGCTTAGGTTCCGGAAGAAGGAAATATTCCTGCCCCACAGGAACAAGTGGGTGGTGCTGATATTGGCAGTACTAATGTCGTCCAGAAGATGCTTGCCACTATGAGAGTTATGGCTAAGGCTACCAGGGCTGGAGTAAGGGTTCCTGAGCCAAGGGCTTCTGTGGCCATGAGGGAGTTCCGGTGGTTGGATCCTTTAACCTTTTCGGGAGAGCCGGACCCCAAAGTAGCTATTGAGTGGTTGAAAGTGACCACAGCTATCTTCGATACACTAGATATCGAGGAGGATGCTTTGCGGCTGAAGTTAGCGGCATTTCAACTGCAAAAAGATGCCAATGAGTGGTAGAAGTTCGCCAAGACCACGGTGGATGATACGTGGACCGCTTTCACGAGATTTTTCTTGAAGAAGTATTTCCTGAGATCTTCGAGGGATACCTACCGAGAGGAATTCCTCTCTCTTGTTCAGGGGAACCTTTCTGTGGTTCAGAGGAGTTGCACACAAGGACGTTTGAGAGGGGCCTTCGACCTGCCATCAAAGACAGGATTGCAGCTCTGGGTCTTGATGTGCACATCACGCTGGTGGAAGCTGCCATCCGAGTGGAGAATTCGTTGGCAGAGAGCCGCATAGTTAGAGAGAGTGGGAGTCAAGAGGGCAGTGGAGATGCAAAATTCCAGAGGCGCGGGAAAAAGCGCCAGAGGTCGTCTGGACCTAGTTCTCATTTTGTTGGCTCGTATCAGCAGCAATCGTCCACACCTGCACCTTCAGTGGCCTCGACAGGAAGGCTAGGGTTGCGAGAGCTGATTTTTTATCGATGCAGACAGTCAAAGCATCGTTCAGTTGAGTGGCTATAGAAGGGCTAGGTACAGAGTTCAGCGTTTGTCCAGTCACAGGCGAGAGATCCACTAGTATGCTTTGGATGTGGTCAGTCCGGGCATATTCGCAGATTCTGTCCCCGATAAGGGAGTGTCCAGGGTGCGACATCTGCGCAAAGACGGCAGACTCCTCAGCAACCTAGGGCTCAAACGTCTAGGTTTGTGGAGGGAGGTACTTCAGCTCAGTCAGTATGGCAGCCAACGACTCAGGATTCTGGTGGACAAACCAAACCATCGCAGGCCAGGGCTTGTGTTCTTACTAATCACGGTGCTTCCAAAGCACCAGTTGCATTTGATGCTACAACTACTCCAGCCATGATCAGAGGTACTCGTCTAGTCTTTAGATCACGGGCTAGTGTTCTCATCGACACGGGAGCATCACATTCTTTTATCTCTTTTGCTTTTGCATCTGCATTAGGATTACGGATAGACCCGTTGGGTAGTGCATTAAGCGTAGAAACCCCAGTCAGTGGGAATGTGGTGTTGAGTAGAGTTTGCATATTCTGTGAGTTAGGAGTCGCCAGTCGTTGTTTAGAGTTCGATTTTATTATTCTAGACATGACCACGTTTGATATCATCCTAGGGATAGACTGTCTGACTACCTATCGTGCCTTTATAGACTGTGAGCCACGGAGAGTGTCGATTTGTACGCCGGAGGGTGACTGCTTCTATTTTGTGGGTGATCGGGATGAGGGCTTGGTGTCTATGCCTAATGCTTCTCGGGTTCGAGGGAACTTGGGTTTCCTCTTTTCTACTCTCAGGTTAGATGATCTGGGTGAGGTTCGAGGGGAGCTACCCCATATGGCCTGTGATTACCCAAATGTCTTTCTTGATGATTTGTCTGAGTTGCCACTGAGCCGAGATGTGGAGTTCTCCATTGATCTTGTTTCAGGAGCTGCTCCCATCTCTATGCCATCGTATCGCTTTGCACCGGCTGAGTTGCGAGAACTCAAGGTACAGTTACAGGAGTTGCTAGACATAGGGTTTGTGTGGCCAAGTACGTCGCCGTGGGGAGCCCCAGCTCTTTTTGCAAATAAGAATGATGGGTCCTTGAAACTGTGTGTAGACTACAGGAAGCTGAACCAGGTAACAGTGAAGAACAAGTATCCTATGCCGAGAATTCACGACTTATTTGATTAGTTAAAGGGGTCACGCTACTTTTCGAAGATTGACTTGAGCTCAGGGTATCACCAACTGAGGATTTGGGACAAGAACATAGCGAAGACCGATTTTCGAACTCGTTATGGTCACTATGAGTTTCTGGTTATGCTGTTCGGTTTGACGAACGCACCTGCGACATTTATGGGTTTGATGAACTGTATCTTCCACCCTTATCTGGATAGTTTTGTGGTGGTATTCGTAGATAATATTCTAATCTATTCACCCACGAGAGAGATACATGAGAAGCATCTGCATGTTGTCTTGCAGCTTCTAAGAGAACATCGCTTGTATGCAAAGTTCGAGAAGTGCGAGTTTTGGATGTCAGAGGTGAGACTCCTTGGACACAATGTCAAAGGATGGGGTATTAGTGGACTCGTTGAAGACTGAGGCCGTGATGGATTGGCAGCGACCGAGGAACGTCTTTGTGTTGGAGCGAAAATAATAAAAATTTTGAACCGACGTCGTGACCGTAAAAAACGACGTGTGTATTTTTCATGAAAACAAAAAACAATATTAATCTAAATAGAATAATACCTTTATGAAATTTGTCGAAAAGTTTCAAGAAGACCTGAATACGTTGAAAATGACCTTGCATTCTTCTCACGTATGTTCCGGACGCATTACGACGATCACGGTGTGTCGGCACCGATTCCGACTGAAGAGTTTTCTTCCACTTGGTTTCTTCTCACACACACACACCTCCAAAAAGGCAAAATTAATTGCCAAAAATGAGGAGAGGGGCGGCAGCTGTGAAGGGATCAGGGTTTGAGTTTTATACTCTCCTTATATATATATATAAGCCTCCTCTTGATATATATAAGAATATATTATATTAAGTATATATATTCTCCTTTTCCTAAAAGGTTACGAAGAAATATACACTTAACATAAATCAAACCCATCATCCCCTTATTAGGGTCGGCCACCTAAGGAGTAATCTGTAGGTGTGCCAAATTCCAAAATCGTCCTCTATCAATTCAATTTAATTCCTATATGTCCCCGGCGGCAAAATCGGCATTCAAATTAAATTAAATAATAACCAAAATCAATAAAAAAATTATATGTACGTATAATTGGCTACATGAGGGTCACGAGGAAGTATAGGACTCGAGCTAACCGTACGAGAAAATTGGATATCCCTAACTCTGTCCCTGAGTTAGATCATTTCTCGCACGAACCAGAACTTATTCCACTAAAGGTCCTGACTGAACCTTCGGCCCTAAGTCAAATTATGTTTTGAGTTTTCAATTATCAAATACACTGAATTCTCCTCACGTTTAAGATATGGATTCCCGATAAATAAATTAGGTTACTGGCAATCCAATTTAATTATTTTCTTTTACTCGCAACCGCGGCGCTTAACCTTTTGATATGCCAGATCCGATGATCCACTGTACAGATTTTGTATAATCAAACCTATAAGTAAAGCACACAAGGGGGAACTCCTCAACCTAAATCGGATGTGATTTTCGTCAGCAGATTGTCAATAATTGGACAAATAATGCCAGTGCCCAACTCATCGGTATTGTTGATCTCATAGAGAAAATCTCAACCATTGACGACTCAAAGTATTGTACATTATCTTAACACAATTAATTAATCACTTTGGGATTAAGAGTTCGTGCAATAATGCTAATACGGGATGTGGATCAACTCATATAGTCAGTATAGAATCGATCATCCTGTTGATCTCGCTCAATACACTCCAAGTGTACTAACACATCGAGCTCG
>JAOTRH010093357.1:0-16396 GCA_034768845.1 Heliamphora exappendiculata
ACACAATATATACATGTTATATACACACACACAATATATATATATATATATATATATATATCTTCTACACACAGTATGTATATTCAGTATATATATACGTATATAATACACACACATACAAACACGACTCGCACACACACACACAGCGCATGCACATACATACACAATACACTATATGAGAGAGATGTATACATATTACATGAGTGAGAGAGTGAGCAGAAAGAGAGAGATAGCACCGAGAGAGAGAAAGGAGAGATACATGGGAAGAGCAAGAGATAGAGAGAGAGTTACAGTGAGGGAGAGAGAGAGAGAGAGAGAGTAGAGAGCAAGAGCGAGACGGCAGAGACCGTCGATAGGCGTCGGTAGAGGCAACAGTGGCGCCGGCGGATAGAGGCTGGAGGTGGCGTGCTTAGTGGTTCGGCGGTGAAAGATGGGGGTCACCAGAGTGGCGCCGGTGGTCAATGGTTGGTGGCGGGGGCGTATTGCAGCGTGAGGGGTTCGGCGCCTACTTAAGTTGGAAGAAGAAGAAGCTTAAAGCTTCTGGTCTCGGAGCGTATATAATATATATGCTTATATTAAGGAAGGCTTAGATCAGAATAGAAGATTTTTGTATGCATAAACCTGAAGGGCGTCAACTATATATAGGCAGAAGCTTGGGACAGATGTCTCAGCGAAAGCTAAGAGCGGTGTTGTAAGCTGCCAAGTGTACGGTAGCTGAGAATTTGTATATTATAAAATTTTTGATGTTAAATATTTTAATTTGAAAAAAATATAAAATTTTAAGTATAAATTTTTAATGTATTTTTATGAATTATCGTATAGTTAAACTATTCGTTAAAATTTTCTATTTATTTAATATTTTTCCATCGTGATTTTTCAATTGCTGCTATTTCCAGTAGCCGTAAAATTTTAAGCTTTGAAAATTCTCAAAAATTTGAGATAAACTTGTTATGTTATTTTATAATTTATCACAGCGTCGAATTTTGCGAGAAAAAGTTCTAACTAATAATTATTTCAATTCTTTATTAATTAAAGCTTTAATAGATGTAAATGTTTTGAATTTAAATTTTAAATTTTAACATAAGGTTTTACTACATTATTCTAGGTTTATAATTAATTAATTATTTTTATTTTGTTTTAAAAAAAACCCGGGTGTCACATTTCTGCTCATCTGTGGCCCAGAGACTCCCGCGTGGATCTCTTTCAATAATGCTTGACCTTCTTCAGTGTTTACACACAGTTTGTTGACCACAGAATACCCTCGTTTGTATAGTCTTCTCACGTAAATGATGAACTGGGCGGATAATCGTCGTATTGCTCTCTTGTCCTTTTTGCTAGCAAACTTGGGGTATTTTTCTTTCTCCACGAAGTTCTGGATGTCAAAATACAATGGAAAGTCGTCAGTGCTTTTCTCGATTGCGGCCGTCATCTTGCATGCCAGTTTTCTTTTAAGTTCAATTATCAAAGGCCTCATTCGGACTCCGAGTGGTATGTCAATCATGGATACTAGGGTGGCCAGTGCGTCGGTAAACTTATTCTGTAGTTTTGGCACATGGGTAAATATTACTGATTCGAAGTACGGTATTAACTTCTCTAGTTCTTGATAATAGAGAATCAAGATTAAGTCCCTGACATTCTATTCTTCTCTTGTCTGTGAAACCACCAGTGCTGAATCCCCGATGACTTCTAGCTTTCTTGCCCCTAATTCTAAGGCTACCTCCTATCCAGCTAAACATGCTTTATATTTAGCTTGATTATTGGCAACTTCAAAATTGAGCTTTAGTGATAAAAGAACGTGGAATTCGTCATGAGTGACAAGAAAGACTCCTATTCCATAGCCATATTGATTGGACGCCGTAGACACCCCAACTTAACCCCACATAATATTAGGTGAATTCGATGATGAAAACAGGTGAAATAGTACCTCAGTATGATCCTCGAAAAGCGATCTAAACTAGGTATTTAAAATCGAAATCTTCAAACTAATGAAATTTTGTCTGTCACGCCCCAAAATCCAAGGTCACATGAAAATCCATCAAACATCAATTTTATGAAAATATAGGTTTTCATACATTTAAATATGTTTGTTAAAACCAATGAAAAACCTAACAAAAAATATCTCTCGTAAATAAAGGACATACAGTTCCAACATACATACAGTATATCGCCTTATGGCGTATAAAATCTGCCTTCAGGAACAGGCAAACTAAAAAGGAAAACTATAATAGTCCGCCACCACGGGCACCACCAAAACTACTCATGATCATCCTCCTCATCATCACCTGAAAAAGGTTTTACAGAAAATTCTACCCATGAGCCGAAACCCAATAGAAACAGACAATAAAGCTGCAAAGCAAGAAATATGCAATCATGTAGAGTGGGAGGGAACTCAACCAATAAACCCAAAATGCTTTACGTCATAAAATTCTAAGTTTTTCACAAACCGCCAAAACAGTTTTTCCTCCACAACTAAGCATTTAAACAATGCGAAACACATTTTACAATTGAAGAAAAACAGTAATTAAGAACATTGTTCCCTCACAGAATGTACCATCATGAAAAAGAAGAAGAAATAGATCCTATGTACTGACTCCTGCCTATTGCCTAATCTTGAATCATTTAAGACCTGCTAGGTAATGACAAGTTCTATACGGAGCACCACAGCGTAAAAGCTAACTCTACGTGCCCGATAACCCGAGGGAAAAGAACACCCAAACCGACCTTCTTTATGGGAACTACCCCGAAGGATAACAAAGGTACTTACACTGCGCACGTTTATGGACTTTCACCGAGGGCAACTCATGCTAAATACCTGTCATCCCGGTATATCTAGATAATCTTCTAAAAATAGTACCGTAGCTCAATTACGAAAATATTTCCTCAAAATAATATATTATATATGTATATAGATCCATCCATCAACATGGAGATCAAACAAAATATTTTTAAAATATTTTTCTCCATTTTTAACAAAACGTTTCAAAACTTGAGTCTCAACCCCGAAGGCGAGCTCTAAACCTCCAAAACACTAAGTGTTGAGATTTTTATCAAAAACCAACATTCTTCACCGCTTTCAAGAACACCATTTGAAAACCATAAAACCACATGTCATACGATGTATTAAACCAAAAAAATTGAAAAATATATTTTTTATCTGAAAAACCAAGGTTTAAATATAAATATGACATTTCATGCATTTTCTATCGATAAAAAAGCATACAATTACATATAACACCCTAATACAGTAGTATGCTTTAGAATCCTACCTCATTAGGTCAAAACCCGACGCCTAAAAAATTGGACCTCTTCGGAACGAGAATCTGACCAGATGAGCGCAAAGCTAACAACGTAGATAGCAAGGATCTACAAGCTAATCGTAAAAAACTAGGCTCGGGTAGGTCAAATATGTAGAGAGAAGGCAGAGGAAATGAAGAAAGAAGCTTTTCTCCAAACATTGCCGCCCTAAGAATACATATAGGCTCGTTAAAAAGGCAGTTTAGTCGACTGAAGAGGCCACTTCAGTCGACTGAAGCTCCTCAAAAAACGTAAACCGCCACAGTTTAGTCCATCGAACCCCCGGTTTAGTCCACCGAACTCAAGAAAAGCAGTTCAGTCGACTGAACTCAACAGCCCAGTCGACCGAACCCTAGTGTCTTAACCTACTATTTTAGGTCTCGGGATTTCTGGTCTAAGGCCAACCAAACAAGCCTAAACAAGGTTCGAGAAAGCGTAAAACACAACTATACATGTAGTTCTACAACTCCAAAGCATAAACCATGCATCGATAATATGTAACATGAAGGAAAACACGTCAACATGTATAAATAATTCAAAATAACAAGGTTTGGGGTCTCACAACTCTCCCCCCTTAAGAAATTTTGCCCCCAAAATTCTCTATAAGGTCACGAGGTAAACATGTCTGGGTATTTAGCACACATCCCAAACTCAAGCTCCCAAGTCACTTTCTCAATCCCGTGATGAAGCCACTAAACTTTGACATAGGCAATCGTTCTCCCCCGCAACACTTGCTCCTTTGTATCTAGAATCCTCACTGGGCGTTCCTCATACGTGACATCCTTATTAACCTGCAGCTCGGTCCAATCTAGGACACAGGAAGGATCAGGCTCATACCTTTGAAGCATCGAAACGTAAAAAACATTGTGCACAGATGCTAATTGAGGTGGCAAAGCCAGATGGTATGCTATCACCCCAACTCTCTCCAGGATCTCGAAGGGTTCAATAAAACGTGGTGATAGCTTCCCATGACGGCCAAACCTCATCAATCCTCTACGTGGCGAGACCTTCAAAAACACATGATCCTCCACTGTAAACTCTAACGGTCTCCTCCTCTGATCCGCATAACTCTTCTAGCAGTTCTGAGCTGTCATCAGACGCTGACGAATCACTGTAATCACCTTTGTTGTTTTTCTCACTAGATCGGGTCCCAAAACAGCGATCTCTCCCACCTTTGTCCAACACACAGGTGATCTGCACAGTCTACCAAATAGAGCCTCATACGGTGAAATCCCAATACTGGACTGATAGCTGTTGTTGTATGCAAAGTCTGCCAATGATAGATGATCCTCCCAAGAACTTCGAAAATCAAGCACATAGGCTCTCAGCATGTCCTCCGAAATCTGAATGGTCCTTTCAGACTGACCGTCGGTCTGAGGATGAAAAGATGTACTAAAAGTCAAGCTCGTCCCCAAAGCCATCTAAAGACTCTGCCAAAAGCGTGATGTAAAGTGTGGGTCTCGATCAGAAACAATAGTCATAGGTACTCCGTGTAGTCAGACTATCTCCTGAACATACAACCTACCCAATCTGTCCACGGAATCTCTCACTCGAATGGAAATGAAATGTGCTGACTTCGTCAGCCAATTCACTATAACCCAAATAGCATCATGTCTATTCGACGAGCATGGAAGTCCTGATACAAATCCATAGTGACATTCTCCCACTTCCACTCAGACACAGGCAACGGCTGCAACAATCCTGCAGTTCTCTGGTGTTCCACTTTTACTTGCTGACAAGTAAAGTATCGAGAAACGAATCGAATCACATCCCTCTTCATTCTCGTCTACCAGAACTATCGGCGTAGATCGTGTTACATCTTTGTTCCCCCCGGATGCACTGCAAGACGTGAGTGATGAAACTCATGTAGCACCTCAGTATAGCACGACTCTGGTACAAACAGACGCCCTGTCAACCTCAAACTCTTATCTGAACCCATCGTCCATCTTGTTGTGTCCTTCCCACTAGTAATGCGGTCCCGAA
This sequence comes from Heliamphora exappendiculata, assembly GCA_034768845.1. NCBI lineage: Eukaryota > Viridiplantae > Streptophyta > Magnoliopsida > Ericales > Sarraceniaceae > Heliamphora > Heliamphora exappendiculata. Next base: position 5,278 of record JAOTRH010093357.1, read on the forward strand.
TCATCTGAACCTCCTAATCGGTTAGCTGAGCCTCTAACACGCGTGCAACTAATGCAGGCTGTGAAGCTACAGAATATAAAGTCACACCTTCCCTTGTCTCCTCGAGACACAAATCGAACTCTCCAACAGCTCTGAGCATGTCCCATTCCCGTTTAATCACAGAAGCTAACGAGCCATGAGATTTCCTGCTAAGCGCATCAGCTACGACATTTGCCTTCCCCAGATGGTACTACAAATCAAAGTCGTAGTCTCCCAACAACTCCATCCATCGTCGTTGGCAAAGATTTAGGTCTTTATGTGAAAACAAGTATTTCAAGCTCTTGTGATCTGAGAAAATCTCGAAATGCTCACCATATAGATAATGCCTCCATGTCTTCAAGATGAAGACTACGGCTGCCAACTCTAGATCATGAGTCGAGTAATTCCTCTCGTGTGTCTTCAGCTGTCACGAGCCGTAGGCTACAACCTTGCCTCCCTGCATCATCACACTGCCTAAACTGTCAAGTGACGCGTCACAGTACACTGTATACCCCAGACCTCGCACTGGAAAAATCAACACTGGCGCACTGGTCAATCTCCTCTTTAGCTCCTGAAAAGCCGACTCACAGGAATCACTCCACACAAAACTGGCTCCCTTCTGCATTAGACGTGTCATCGGTGCTGTAAGCCTAGAGAAGTCCTTCACGAATCGCCGATAACAACCCGCTAGACCCAGAAAACTGAAGATCTCAAAAATATTCTTCGGTCGCTGTCAATCAGTCACTACATCAGTCTTTTTCGAGTCCATTGATACCCCATCCTTTGACACCACGTGCCTAAGGAATCTCACCTATGACATCCAGAACTCACACTTCTCGAACTTCGCATATAAGCGATGTTCCCTCAGAAGCTGCAAGATGATGTGCAGATGCTCCTCATACATCTCTCTCGTGGGTGAATAGACAAGAATGTCATCCACAAACATAACCACAAAACTGCCCAGATAAAGGTGGAAGATACGGTTCATCAGACCCATGAATGTAGCTGGAGCGTTCGTCAGACCGAACAACATAACCAGAAACTCGTAGTGACTATAGCGAGTTCGAAAGGTAATTTTCGCTATGTCCTCGTCCCTAATCATCAGCTGATGATACCGTGATCTCAAGTTAATCTTCGAAAAACAGCGAGACCCCCTCAACTGATCAAACAACTCGTCGATCCTTGGCATCAGTTACTTATTCTTTACTGTTACCTAGTTCAATTTCCTGTAGTCTATACATAATCTCAATGAACCTTCCTTCTTCTTTGCGAACAAAGTTAGAGCTCCCCATGGCGACGTACTCGGCTGTATAAATCCTTTCTCCAGTAACTCCTATAACTGCACCTTGAGTTCTCCAACTAAACATGTGCAAAGCGATATGATGGCATAGAGATAGGAGCCACTCCTGGAACAAGATCAATGGAGAACTCCACATCACAGCTCGGTGGCAACTCAAACAGATTGTCAGAAAAGACGTCTGCATAGTCACACACCATAGGGGTAACTCCGCTCGAACCTCAACTGACACATCTAATCTGAGAGCAGAAAAGAGAGAACCCAACTTCCCTCGAACTCGCCCGGCACCTGGTACAGAGACCACGCCCTCATCTCGATCACCCACAAAGTAGAAGAAGTCACCCTCTGGTGTACAAATCGACAATCTCTGTCGCTCACAATCTATATAGGCATGGTAGGCCGTCAGCCAGTCCATCCCTAGGATGACGTCAAACGTGGTCATGTCTAGAATGATAAAATAGAACTCTAAACAACGACCGACAACCTCCCGCACGTAGGATCTACAAACAAGGCTCAGCGTCACACTCCCACTAACTGGGGTCTCTACACACAAGGTACTACCCAAACCAGTCCATTTGCAACCCCACTGTAGACACAAATGCAGAGGATATAAACGAATGTGATGCTCCCGTGTCTATAAGAACACTGACCCATGATCTAAAGAGTAGAAGAGTACCTCTGATCATGGCTGGAGTAACTGCCGCATCAAACGTGACTGGTGCTTTGGAAGCACTGCGATCTGCAAGAACATAAGCCCTGGCCCGCGGTGGTCTGTTTTGCCCACCATAACCCTGAGTCATCGGCTACCTCACAGACTGTGTTGAAGTGCCTCCCTCTATAAATCTAGACGTCTAGGGCCTAGGCTGCTGCAGAGCCTGTCGTCTCTGTACAGATGAAGCAACTGATGCTCCTGTCGCGCCCTGAACATTTCCCTCTCTAGGACAGGATCTGCGAATATGCCCGGACTGACCACACCCAAAACAGATAGGTGGGTCTTTCGCCTGTGACTGGACGGGCGCTGAACTCTGAACCTAACCCTTCGGTGGGTACTCAACTGAACGATGCCTCGGCTGCCCGCATCTATAACAGATCAACCCTCTCTGCTCTGGCCTTCTAATCGAGGCCACTGAAAGTGTGGGGCAGATGACTGCGGCTGATACGATCCAGCAACATGAGAATTAGGTCTAAACGACCTCTGGCGCTTTTTCCCGCACCTATGGAACTGTGCATCTCCACTGCCCTGCTGACTCCTGCTCTCTCTAATCCTGCAGCTGTCTGCTAATGAGTTCTCTACCCGGATAGCAGTTTTCACCAACTTGATGTACACCTCCACATCCAGAGTTGCAACCCTATCCTTGATAGCGGGTCGAAGTCCCCTCTCAAACCTCCGAGTACACAACTCCTCTATCGATACCGTCTCTGGTGCAAATCGAGACAGATTCACGAACTTGGTCTCATACTGGACCACAGACAGATTCCCCTAAACAAGAGAGAGGAACTCTCTAGGTAAATATCTCTCGAAGATCTCAAAAAATACTTCTCCAAGAAGACTCTCGTGAAAGCAGCCCACGTCTCATCCATAGTGGTTTGGGCGAACTTCTACCACTCTCTAGCATCTTTCCGCAGTTGGAACACCTCTAGCTTTACCCGTAAAGCATCCTCCTCGATATCTAGAGTATCAAAGATCGACGTGGTCACTTCCAACTACTCAGTAGCAACTTTGGGGTCTGGCTCTCCAGCAAAGGTTAGAGGATCCAACTGCCGAAACCCTCTCATAACCACAGAAGCCCTTGGCTCAGGAACTCGTACACTAACCCTAGTCGCTTCTGCCATAACTCGCATAGTGTCGAGCATCTCCTAGACAACGCCAGCACCGCCCACTTGTTCCTGTGGGGCATAAACGTCTTCCTCCTCTAGAACCTGAACATAAGCATGATCTCAGCCACGGCCTCGGCCACGATCCCGTCCCCGCACTCCCCGCGTAGACATAGTTCTATAGGAAGCAATATAAACAGGATAAGTTTTTCTACAACATGTTGCTACGTAACAGGAACACATAACCATGCTATCACATAGCCATATAAGATCATGTTAACACGTCTCACTTACCGAGGACAACTAACAAGACAGACTCGTCCATTTGGATAACCTATTCAGATCCCCTGTTAGAAAACACGCCGGCCAAACGCATTTCTAACTTGGCTTCCAAATCTGTTATTCCAAATTCCCTAAGGAAAGACTTATCAATCATGAGATTCCACCTTCATACCCACATATACACAATTATCATGCTCAAAAAGTTATTAACATGCTATAAACCAACGTTTAAACACATGCAAACAAGCATACACAATCAACCTCACCAAGTGATAAACCCCTTTTCTCATGGCTCTTAGGTATTCGAACCCAGAGCTCTGATACCAAATTGTCACGCTCCAAAATCCAGGGTCACCTGAAAATCCACCAAACACCTGTTTTATGAAAATGTATATTTTCATACATTTAAATCTGTTTGTTAAAACCAATGGAAAACCCAACAAAAGATATCTCTCGTAAATAAAGGACATACATTTTCAACATGCATACAGTATATCGCCTTATGGCATACAAAACCTGCCTTCAGGAACAGACAAACCAAAAAAGAAAACTATAACAGTCTTCTACCACCACGGGCACCACTAAAGCAACTCAAGATCATCATCCACATCATCACCTGAAAAAGATTTTACAGAAAATCCCACCCGTAAGCCGAAACCCAATAGAAACAGACAATAAAGCTGTAAAACAGAAAATATGCAATCATGTAAAGTGGGAGCGAACTCAACCACAAAACCCAAAACGTTTTACGTCATAAAACCCCAAATTTCTCACAAACCTCCAAAACAGTTTTTCCTCCACAACTAAGCATTTAAACAATACAAAACACATTTTACAGTTGAAGAAAAACAGTAATTAAAAGTATTGTTCCCTCACGGAATGTACCATCGTGGAAAAAGAAAAAGAAAGAGATCCTATGTATCGACTCCATCACAAGGGGATAGAGATAACAACTATAGACTCCTGCCCATTACCTAGTCTTGAATCATTTAAGACCTGCTAGGTAATGACAAGTTCTATACGGAGCACCACGACGTAAAAGCTAACTCTACAGGCCCGACAACCCGAGGGAAAAGAGCACCTAAACCGACCTTCTTTACGGGAACTACCCTGAAGGATAACAAAGGTATCTACACTACGCACGTTTTCGGACTTTCACCGAGGGCAACTCGTGCCAAATACCCGTCATTCTGGTACATCTAGATAATATTCTAAAAAAGTACCGTAGCTCAACTACAAAAATATTTTCTCAAAACAATACATTATACATGTATATAGATCCATCCATCAACATGGAGATCAAATAAAATATTTTCAAAATATTTTTTTCTGTTTTTAACAAAACATTTCAAAACCTGATACTCAACCCCGAAGGCGAGCTCCAAACCCCTACAAAACACCAAGTGTTGAGATTTCTATAAAAAACTGACATTTTTTACCGTTTTCAAGAACACCCTTTGAAGACTATAAAACCACATGTCATACGATGTATTAAACCAAGAAAAGCAAAAAATATGCTTTTTACCTGAAAAATCAAGGTTTAAACATAAGTATGGCATTTCATGCATTTTCTACCGATGAAAAAGTATATAATTGCATATAACACCCTAATATAGCAGTAGGGTCTAGAATCCTACCTCGTTGGGTCAAAATCCGACGCCTAAAAAATCGGACCTCATCGGAACGAGAATCTGACCGGATGAGCGTGAAGCTAACAGCGTAGATAGCAAGGATCCACAAGCTGATCGTCAAAAACTAGGCTCGGGCGGGTCAAATATGTAGAGAGAAGGCAGAGGAAATGAAGAAAGAAGCTTTTTTACAAACATTCCAACCCCTAGAATACATATAGGCTCGTCAAAAATGCTGTTCAGTCGAATGAAGAGGCCACTTCAGTCGACTGAAGCTCCTAAAAGAACATGAACCGCCACAGTTCAGTTGACTGAACTCAACAGCCCAGTCTACCGAACCCTAGAGTCTCAGCCTACTGTTTTAGGTCTCAGGATTTCTGGTGTAAGGCCAACCAAACAAACCTAAACAAGATCCGAGAAAGCGTAAAACACAACTATACATGCTGTTCTACAACTTCAAAGCATAAACCATGCATCGATGATATGTAACATGAAGGAAAACATGTCAACATGTATAAATAATTCAAAATAACAAGGTTCGGGGTCTCACATTGTCGAGCCATCGAAACTTGCTGCCCAAGTAAGGCGATCGCCATGTTCATTGTGGCGACTGCCAATAAAACCTCTTGAAAACCCCAAATATGGCGACCGCCACCTTTTATTATGGCGACCGCCAGATTGCATTATGGCAACCGCAATAGAACCCTTTGGAACCATCTTTCAACATGGCGACCGCCATGTCCAATATAGCGACCGCCAACTCCAAATAGCCTGACGTGTCCCAAAAATGTGGCAACATCTCATTGGTTTAAGAACTCTATAAATACCGTACTTCTGGTACGTTTTTCTGGAGAGAATTGGAGTGAGAGGTTTTGAGAGTGAAGTTTTGCTGAGTCGCCGAGCAATTTCGAGCCTCGACGTCGAAGCCCTGCCGAAATACGGAGATCCGAGCCTTTTGACGCATACATTGCAAGCCTTGCTTGGATCAGCAACCGAGGATTGGCCCATTGAATTACATTCCCAACTTGAGGATTCCCTGACAATTTAGGTACCCTGCTTGGATCCCTGATCCTTCTAACTCCATTATCTTTTTTAGAGTGATCGGGTAAACTTTTAATTTCAATTCGCATGTTTCTTTTATTTACGTAATTTACTTTGTCTATTGTCAAAATTGCCTTATGTAATTTTTTTATGTAATTTGTTCATTATTTAGTTATTAATTTTTTTTTTCACACTTACATCTAACACATTTGTTATTTTCTTTCTTTTATTAATTCATTAAAATAATACTAATATATTTTCACAATTACAACTTATTGATTTTGTTAATTATTATAATAATGCACTTACATTTATGTGAGTACAGTAATTAATACTATATTTCACTTTTAAAGTTAAATAGCTGCTTTTAATTTCTTACCTTCTTTGCATTAGTCTAATTTTCTTTGCTAGCATTTATTTTTTATTTTATTTTCTTGTAATGTTAATGTCCTTTTCTTTTAAACATTGATTTAATAATTTTATTTTTTTTCCTTTTTATCACTAGCATTTCTTTCTTTTTCTCATTTATGCTAATGTTTCATTTTTTTTATTTTATTTCTCTTCATTATTAGCTTATAATGTCCAATTTAGTATCCATTTTTATCTTATATTAGTATTTCTTTCCTCTTCTTATAAAATTTCTTTTTTTTATTAACTAGTTTTAATTTTCTTACATTTTCTTTTCCTGTTATTCATAGCCTTATTTTCCTTTTCTTTTGGTTATTTTCCTTTTACATTTAATGTTAATCTTATTTTCTCTCATATTATTGAATTCAACAAAATTATAAAAATCTTTTAAGTTAGTTTTCATCTTTAAACGTAATTTTTTTTCCTTCGTTTTCTTTTAAAATGTAAAATGAGAATAGTTAAGTTTTCGTCTAGTAATTCAAGTGAATATTTTCTAACCTTTTCGTTATAGCATATTTTTCTTTTTAAACATGTTTTTTTCTTTAAATTTTTAAATTCTCTTTTTCATGTAACCCTTGTTTCTAACTCTTTTGTTAATAAATTTTCTTTTAAATATAGAATTTACATGCATCTTTTATTTTTATTAACTTTTTATCATGTTAATACTAATTTAGCTTGTTTTGACAATGTGAATATTTTTTGTTTCTTTCTTTCAAATTTTCTTTAGTGTATTTTTTATTAGCAAATCATGTTTAGGCAACTTTAACAATTTTTAGCATGTTTTCTTTTATTCTTCCACCTAAATCACGGTAATAAAATTGCATGCAGGTGTACTCCATATGTCATTTAGTTAGAAATTGCATGTCCTAGGACTTGAAAGTTTTCTTTTGACATTTGTCTTATTTGGTGTTCTGTATACCTATGATATGTATTTTTCATATCTGATTTTGAATATTCTCTATTTACCTCTACTTTTTTTATTTGCATGCATTTAAAAAATTCTATTAAAGAACCAATGATGATTAGTAGAGGCCAACCTCACGGTTCGGCGAACGGGGTACCTAACATGTTTCTCAATTCGTACCTTAACTCCAAAACTCTCTTTCTCTGGTTTAACGTTTTCAAGATCAGTAGCCATTTTTATTTTTCTTAGTTTTTCTCAAAAACTAAGTAGCGGTTCTATTTTCAATAAAAATGTATTATCAAAATTTAGCTTTCAAGGTGTTAAAATATTTTTTAAACAACTTTTGAATCCCATATTTTTTACCATTTTTTAAAAATTCATAAATCCTAACGCCACAGTATTTTCTGGCGACTCCGCTAGGAACTGGTTTCTAAAACCAAATAAGAGAGTTAGACTTGAAAACATCATTGGTTCTTAATAAAAAATTTCTCATTTTTATTTTTGCATACATGTGCAATGTTCTTCAAATCTCCCCTGCTTGGTTGACTTGACGCTATGAACGTACATTCGTTTTATGGATTGTTGGGAAGGCGGGTAACCCTTATTGACTATACACTATCATAGGTGCAGTAAAAGAGTTCGGGCGTACTGCTTGACTATGTTCTGCATGGGATGTATATACCCGGCTCTATTCAAAAAGTACCCTATTCAATTGACCAAAACTGACATTTTGCATATAGTGAACTTAGAATCCCCCATTAGGTGCTACTAACCCTAGTAGGATTATATTTTTTTTATTTGTATGTTTTATTTGCGTATTGTTAGGATTGTTTTGTTTGGGCTTAAGCTAGTTTCTTTTCCGAGTTTGGCCCGGGTTTTTCGTTATCCTTTGATTAGGTTAGCTTTTCCTTCGGGTTCTTACCCAGACTTTATCTTTCACCATGTTTGGTTCTTATGCTGTAGTTTTCTTCTCGGGGTCTCGCCTGCGTTTCGTTTTAAAGCCTCTAGGGTACTTTCTCTCTCCTCTAGGTTCTTCCCGGGTCGTTGGTTTCCTCCCCCTTGACATAGGCTCATTTTTTCTAAACCCTCTACATAGGCTCATTTCTTTCAAACCCTTGTCATACTCGTGAGAGTTAATTCTTTACCGTTATGATGCCCATTTTTCTTAAATTTCTAGGTCGAATCAGTCCAGTCAGCATAGCTTTGTATAAACATTCCCCTTAGAATTTAGTTGATGCCCTTTTCAGCTATCATGTTGGTTTTTGAGTTATCCTGTTGTTATGTTGCCAATATGAGCCCGGCAGGGCCATTATTATAGCTTCCGTGGTCATTTGCTTATGATTTGCTGTTTCGGGTGTTTGGAATTTGTGCTATTTGTCGTCGAAATGCTTGTCTAGAAAGTGTTTGATACTGGTTATTCTGCTTTTAAAATTTAGAATTTTTTGTAGATTTACCATTGGGCCAAAAAAAGTACAGTTAACACATGTCTGAAAAAGATCAGTGACAAGTAAACTCTGTAGGATATCTAAACAGTTAGCTGAAATGGCAAAAAATGAGATGAACTTGACAGCCTTGATGAGGGCTATTACCGAAATACAAAGAGCCGTGGAGCAGCAAACTCAGGCTCAGAATCAGTGCCAGGCACGAATTTAGGCAATTTAGGCCCGTTTACCAGTGTTGAATGAACAGCACAATGACCAAAACGCGAACGGGAAATACTTTTGGGATGATAATCAGGTCCCCGATGGACTGCAAGTTGTTCCACCACCACCATGGGTCCCTCGTTAGGTGGTAGTTGAGGAAGAAAATATTGCTCAGTCCAGAGAATCTGCACTGATATAGAAGATCAACAGGATGGAGAAGGTCCTTAGAAAGGCTAAAGGGATCGAAGAATATATGTTAGATGTGGAAGGACTATGTTTGTTCCTAAATGCTAAACTGTCAAAAAAATTTAAAATGCCAGATATGGAGAAGTTCGACAGAACCAGAGACCCCAGAATTCATCTCCGAATGTATGTTGGCACCCTCTCACCAATGGAAATTGATGACCAGTTGAAAGCTCAGCTCTTTCACCGATCTCTTTCTGGGGCGGCCCAGAAATGGTTCCTCTCGCTCGACGTAGCAAAGACCAGAACTTAAGAGAATATAGCTACGAATTTTATCAGTCAGTATAGTTATAATGTCCAACTGGACGTAACTACCCGAGAGCTCAAAACGACTCGATAGAAGAATCGAGAGTCTTTTGTTGATTTCCTAACCCGATGGAGGGGTAAGGCTGCCAAGATGACGAATCGGCCTTTTGAGAAAGAGCAAGTAAGGATAGTGGTGAAGAACCTGCAGTCCCCATTGAAGTGTTATCTGATCACACACCTGCTCTCTACATTCGAGCAGTTATTTGATGCCAGGGTTCAGATAGAAGATACAATCCAGTTTGGGGATATTAAAAATGCTTAGCCGAGCCAAAAATCCAGGAGGACCTTCCCCACAAATAAGTAAAACCAATCTGTTGTCACCAACCTCGTGTCTTGTTCAAACGAGGTAAACTTGCTGAACTCATCCTCTTCTGCCCAGCAATCCAACAACGCCCAACGGTCAGATAACAGTTAACAGCAACAAAGGCCAAGGAGGGTGTTCACTCCCCTCAATATTTTATTATCCACCGCCGTGAGTCGACTTGTCGAAAAGGGGCTTATCAAGCCATTGAACCCCATGACTGTTCCTAATCCCCTACCGTCGGTGTTTAATGCTTCTCGATACTGCGCATTCCACCAAAGTCATGGGCACTTAACTGATAAATGTATGAGGCACCGACATGATATCTAAAACCTCATTGAATACAAGGTGATCCCGCCACCATCTGCCACCCAAAAGCCGAATGTCACGATTTGCCCACTGCCGAATCATGCCAGGTAGGCTGGGTAAATTACATGTCTCTGGAGGAATCAAAGGACTCGAACCAATATATCTGTCCAGCATACCTGCCACGTCCTTGTGTTTCAGTTACTAAAGATCAAGCAGTTTGTTCATTCATTATGACCGAAAATGGCTGGGATGTCATAGAGGAGTGAAATCATAATAACTGGGAAGCATATCAGGTAGCGATTCAAGAGGAGGAGCGCAACGAAGAAGATAATTGGCCTTTGGATTATCCGGCCCAACCATAGGGGTTTGGTCACGTGCTTGACGGCATTACCCTTCCCCAAATTTGTGAGAAAGAAGTATATGCGGATGAAATGCAGTCCTAATGACTGGTAAGAATCATGTTGAAATCAGATGGAGTGGAGTGGACTGATTTCTGGACTACTCGGGAACTGCAAGTAAATTTTATCAAGGAAGACATCTGGGAGGAAGTCGACAGTACATGGGCTATAAAAGATGATGAGGAGAGGAAAGGAAGAATGGCAATCAGTGATTTGGGCGATTTGTGGGCGTTTGAAAGCCCTTCGCTTGTGAATGAAGTACGACAGACCAATGATGAAATAACAAGATTATGGGATCCTGAGGAAGAGATAGAACATTTGACCAGAAGTGGGCAACATTTCAAGCCAGTCCAGTTAGAAAAGGGGCAACCAAGTGAGAAAGTGTTAGATCTAGGTAACCCAAGAGGGGGGTGAATTGGGTCTTTAAAAAGGCAATAGTAATTTAAAAACCTTTTTAGAGATCTTTTAATATAGCAATAAAGCAAGATATGCAAATACATAACCAATGCAAATATTAAAAGATGAG
>JAOTRH010093368.1:0-16395 GCA_034768845.1 Heliamphora exappendiculata
TTGTAGACAAATTTGGGGTTATATATATATATATATATATATATATATATATATTTGTGTGTGTGTGTGTGTGTGTGTGTGTGTCCATATTATAACCCACGTGAGACCCCTTATTCTTTCTCTTTTCCTCTACTCATCTTCTTCTTTTCTAGAGAGAGAGAGAAAGACCCACTTTCCCTATGTAAACCCTAACCCTCCATCCTTCAAATTGAAGATTGAGGCAAGATTTGGAGCAAGCAAGGATGGAAATCAAGCTTTGGAGAAAGAAGGTGGAAGATGAAGCATCGAGGAGGCAAGAACACCCAAGATCCAAACCCTAGGAGAGAGAATTTGAAGAGATTTCAAGCTTTGAGCAAATCTGAGGTAGGATCTAGATCCTCACATAGGTCTTTGTTGATTTGGGTTGATATTTTGTTTACATATGTAAAAACCAAGTAGATTTCATATGAGATTTGAATATTTGATAGGTGTGTATGAGTTGAGTTGAGTTTTATGAAATTGGGGGTTTTGGAGAAGTGATTTAACTATGTCTTTGTGAAATTGTTGTCGAAAGGAGGGTTATGAGATTGTGAATACAACGTTTTGTGATTGGGAAAGGTGATTTAAAGCTTAATTTTGAATGTTTATGCATTTTGGGGTTTGGAAATCAAAACATGGGCAAATCTGGGGTTTTCTCGGGTGACAGTGCGCTCGAGCGGAGCCCTGTCCGCTCGAGCGCTCAACTGGCAGAGAGTTGGGCGCTCGAGCCCCTGACGTCAGCTCGAGCGGACTAACTGCGCATGGTCAACTTTGTTCGATCATGTCTCTTTCATTCGGAATCCGAATTGGGTCGTTCTTTTACTCAAATCGAAGCCCTGAAAATCCTCTTTCCAAGAAGACTACTCTCACAAAAAAATTCTTTTGTAAAAAAAGTTATGATTAAAATAGTGAAGGTATGTCAATTTTTCTTAACCATTTTTTAACCCAAATTTGGCCAAACTCTTTGAAAAAGTATATTTTCATCAATGATGAACCTTTTCATCGAATTTCCTATCACTTAGTCTATGAATATACCTACTCTACACTTGGGTTGCGACGTAAGTATTGTACCATTTGGTTGTGTTTGCGATAAAGATAAGTTTTCGACATATTACTAAAGTTTTGAGAATGAGTATGATTACGGGTAATTCTGGGCTACGTCGTGATATGGTTATCATTAAGATTTCGAAGCTTTAGACATGAAACATGGATTTTAACTTGTATATACATGTATATGCATATGATGGGTGTATTCCGTTTGTTTCAAATGACATGGTCATGTGTGAGTTAATTATGCGTTGATGTTTCATGAAGTTGATAAATGGAATGTGATTATGAGAAATTATGTGTTGACATTTATGATGGAATTTGAATTGAAAGAAAGGATGGAATGTTAAAATAAGACTTGATTGGAAATGAAATGGGAAGTTGAGATGAAAAATTAAAAAGAGATACTATGAGAAAATATTTTGGGAGAGGAACCAATTATGGGTTGGACTCCCGGATTTTTGTGAAAAACAAACAAATAATGAACCGTATGGATTAATGTGGATTAAGTTGGCTTAGCGGGTCCGCGGTGAAAGACTAAAAATTTGTGCAAGATGGGGACCACGTGCCCACGGGTTAGCCCCCAAAACGTGGTGTTGTGTTGTGGTAAGTTATAGAGTTGTCTATTACCCAATGGTTTCGCGTAGCCTATTGGGGGAATAGGGAGGTGATTTCTATAAGCTGCACTTGATACCGGTTCATTAATTGTGATATATTAATTGTGATACGATTTTCGTGATAAATCGGGTAATAAAAATGTGATTTGTTCTTTGTGAAAAATCGAGAAATGAGAATAAATGTGAAAGAAAGGAATATGTTGAAAAATGGTTAATAAATGAATAACTTGGCATGCGTGTGTGTGCGTGGGAATAAATAACAAATTTATAGAATTTTCATTTTATTCCGGTTGCACCCATCACACCTCACAAATCATGCATTATATCTGAGTTAATCTATATCCTACGAGCTTCAGCTCACGTACGACTGCTAAACCATTTTTCAGGTTTTGAGGAGAACTGATGATACCGAGATGATGGAGGCTTTTTGGGAATGGGCTAGAAGACGGGTCTAGTATTTCCTTTCTTACGCAATATGTACACATAAAGCTAAAGAATTTGATGTATTTAATCTTGTTCTTGTAATTTGGATAAGTCGAACGAATGAAATGACATATTGTTTGGTAAACGATCTTGTGGGACTTGAAGCATTATTTAGAATTTGTTATGCATCGATGAATTAAAAATATAGTGGATCACGAAAACATTTATATTTTAAATAAGTTTTGAATGCAAATCTAAAGTAAAATGGAAGGGCTAACGGATGACCCTTAGAAGGGTCGGGTTGGGGTTAGTTCACGGGTCCTCGGGGTTCGGGGCGTGACAAATGGGGTAGGGTTGGGATACCCGGTGCCGTTTTCTTTTTTGGTGTTTTGACGCATTGTTATTTGTTTTCGTAATAGCTTGTTTATTTGCGTTTTATGCATGTTCGGGTTTAAAAATACATATGGAATTGGATACTAGGGCTGTTGGGCATTGTGGTGTGATTTTTTTTAAAAAAATGATATTTTCGCGAGCCTAAAAATATCGGTCCTTAGATATTTTCATTAGATATTTCATCTCTCTAGCTTTTGAAACCAAACTGAAACCTCTGCATTCTCTTTAACTTCTTGTGGGCTTGGGGCTTGGTTTCGATGATCTGATAGCTGATCATTGCTATCGGCACCGAGGGTTACGCGTTCATTTGGACGAAATTTTATTTCGACGAAGTTCATTTTTAACGTAGTACGAGGCATCGAGTTTTTAACTCGCCGAGGCGTCGAGTTTTTAACCCACCGAGGTAGGATCCTAGACTCTCACATCTTAAAGGGGTGCTACGTGAAATCTTATGTATTTTTACCGTTTAAAAATGCCTGAAAAGCTGTTTTATGTTTCGAAAAGTTGGGTTTTGGTTCAAAATCATTTTTGGTTGGATGAAATGGGTTTTCGAGGTGTTTCTTTCGTTGTTTCTTGGTAGTTTTGGGCTTGGGTATGTTTGAGGGTGTCGAAAGAAAGTTTAGTTGCTTCGATTCTGGGTTTGGAAAGGGCTATTTCAGTAGCTAGGGTTCGTTCCCGCCGTGGTTCAGTCGACTGGGTCGACAGTAGGGTGTTTTAGTCGACTAGAGGTGATGGTCCAGTCGACTGACCCGAGTTGGACTTTTTTGTTTCTTTTTCAGTAGCTTTTCAGTCGACTGAATTATGAGGTGCAGTCGACTGAAGTGCTGTTGGGATTGTTTTGTTGCTTTGGGAGGTCGTGTTATGGCATTGGGAGTTTTGTTTATGTTTTGTTGTCATCCTCGGGGGTGACGTGATTTTGTTAATCGTGCTGTCGGTGCGTGGTTAGCTGCGAGGTTTTTGGGCATTGTTGTGTGCATTGTGTTTGTATATCATTGGGTGCGAGACGTGTTTGGGTCTGAAGTTCTTTTTCTAAAAAGGGTGTTTTGGAGAAAGATGGTGTTTTGTGAAAACGTTTATAAAAATTGTATTATGGGAGGTTTGGAGTTGGCCTTCGGGTTAGGTTTTTCTTTGTAGAGTGTTGGTCGTTCAGGTGTGTGGGGGGAATCGTTTGTGTGGCATGTGATGTTGTGTCGGGTGTGTGGCATGTGATGTCATACCGGGGTGTGTGGCATGTGATGTCGTGACGGGTTATGTGGGGAGTGACGTTGTTATGTGAAATGTAGTGTTGTACGTGGCTTTGTGCATTTAAAACTCTAGTTTTATTCATGCATGTTGTAAGACGGATATGTGGTCTTAGTATAGCTAAAGCTCTGGTTTTATTTATGCGTGTGTGTAGAGTGTTATGGATGAAAAAGTGGTCTGATAAATGTAAGCTCTGGTTAAAAATGCATATGTGTGCGTGGGAATCTGAGGGACGAAAATGTGGATCTGAAAATGTGTGTGTGCATGGGAATCTGAAGGATGAAAATGTATACCCGAAGATGTGTGGGTGTGTGTGTTGCGTTATGTGGATGGCATGTGTTGCGTTGTGTTGGTTGCATGTGTTGCGTATGAATCATCGTGTATTTATAGAACTATTTTCGGGCTCGTGAGAGTTAATACACACACACACACACACACACATATATACGTATGCTGCATGTGGGGTTCGTGACAGTCGATGGTTGCGTGGAAGCATTGTAGTATATGTACATCAATTCGTTTTTAGAGCTCGTGTAAGTCGTGATATAAAATCATTTTCAAACCATTTTCGAGGCTCGTGTGAGTCGAAAAGTTTCTTATCCTTTGCATCTCAGTTGATCATGAAAAATTGTTTTAAAGCTTGAAAGAGAGTCGAAAACTGATCATTGTTTTCTAGCATGTTTAGCTTTTATTTCATGTTTGTCTAGTTTTTGCTGAGCTGTGGTTCACGGTGTGGGATTTGAAATATTTTTCAGGTACATTCGATCACGCGGGTTGATTTGGAGGAGCCGGTGGGGCGGGAGATCTGTAGTCTTTCTTTTTTATATTTTTTTTGCTGTTGGGTCTATGTATGTTTTACATGTTCATGGTGTTAAAACTATGTGTTGTAAGCCTGCTGGCGATTATATTTAATGCATGTATGTTTTTATTTGAGAGTAAATATCGGGTTGGGTGTTGCGTATGGTATTTTTTGGATGTTTCACGTGACCTGGGTGTTGGGGCATGACAGAATCGGTGAAATCCAACACATTGACGCCATTCGAGATAGGATTTAGACTAAATTGGGTGAACTATGATGAATTGTGTTTATTCCTCCTATATTCTATAAAACTCTAGTTCTATGATTGAGATCTATCTAAGTATTTGAATTGATTAACTTGAGGTTATAAGTCTTGAGTTCTTGGATGAAATTAGGGACAATTAAAAGTTAATCGAAGTTTTGACATTGTGATTAAAGTGGATTAAAAGAGGACAAGTTGAGCAATGTAAATTGTTGAGTGATAGATTCTAATTAGTTAAATTCATAATTCAAATGAAAGGAACTTGGGAGAATCGTGTCAATCTTAATCAACTTATAGGTTTCTTAATGTGTTTAGATATCAAGTTGGTTTGTTTTCTTAAGGAAGAATAAATGTTGAATATGGGAGTTTAGATATTAAGGGAATACGTAAAGTTTTGGAACTTTCTGTCATGGTAATTGGTGATTGAAGTTGTAATGGATGGATTATTGAAATGTATTTGGAGTCTTATAATAGGTTAGTATGAACTGTGTTAAATTGTTAGTATGGAAATCATAAAGTGTAAATTAAACCGCTTAATTATTTAACTTGAATCTATAATTTAAGTTGATAACCCAATTGAGAAGACTTGGAAAACTAGAGGACTACTTTAAAAACTAAAATCATGGGATTTGAGTTTTAACTAAAGTTTGATTTGGGTTGCATAAAATGACTAAAACTAAACTTAGTCACAAAGAATTGAGGAATCAATGATGTTACGAATTGAGGATTGAATATGTGGTTTGCCTTGAAGATATGAGAAATTTTGTATAGAAACTGTAGTTGACATTGTAATAAAGTTTGAATTAAAAAAAAAAGTGTGTATAACACGATGGTTGTAGATTAACTCGATTGGGATAATTCATAAGTTAACTTATAGGAAATAGGAGAGTCAAATCTTAAGACATGATTTGAGTTCAATATAGTGATTGAGAAAAATTGATATGAGAACATAGAGTTGTGTAGCGCGTTATGTAGTTCCATTATAACCAAATTAAAGGATGGCTTTGAATCAGTTATATACATATATATATATATTTATTTATTTTTGTCTCTTTTGATTAAAATTTTTGGGTGATTTAATCTCCAATCCCATTTAGACAACTTATTTGAGTCTGAGTACTATTTAGTAAACAACTAATCTACAAATTCCTTATTTTATCCGCTATACCGAAAGTACGCCCATGTATTCATTTTATCATTCCCGCAGAATTGTCTATAAGCTCACAACTCTTTCCTAAAACAGAGCAAAAGCTAAATTTCAGAAGTATTTCCATTTTGCATTTGTTTCGTGTATCAAACTTTCTACCATCAAACGCAAATTCAATTTCCATATATGAAGCACTATGTAATATGGTAATCTCTTTGGAGAATCAAATACAATTTTCATATTTTCAAGAGTGATA
This sequence comes from Heliamphora exappendiculata, assembly GCA_034768845.1. Lineage (NCBI taxonomy): Eukaryota > Viridiplantae > Streptophyta > Magnoliopsida > Ericales > Sarraceniaceae > Heliamphora > Heliamphora exappendiculata. The sequence goes on from JAOTRH010093368.1 coordinate 6,205, forward strand.
AAACCTTTACGAAATCTTCGGAGCATCAAATCGTCGGCATAGAAATTGAAGATCAAAAGTGAAAAACCCTCCATAAACCTTCCTTCTTTTACTTTATGTACAGAATGTTAATGTCACGCCCCAAAATCCGGGGTCACGTGAAAATCTACCAAAACACCAATTTTAATAAATTAGAGTTTTATATTATCAAAACCATCTGTTAAAATAAAGGAAAAACTCAACAGTAATACATCTCTCATAAGGGAAAACATACAGTTCCAACATGCATACTATATGTCGCCGTATGGCGTACAAAAAAAATTGCCTTAAGGACTAGGCATACCCAAAAAGAAAACTATAAAAGTCTTCAGCCACCGCGGGAATCACCAAAGCTACTCCTCTTCTACATCATCACCTCGAAATGGTTTTGACACGAAAATCCCACCCGTGAGCCGAAGCCCAATAGAAACAGACAATCAAGCTGTAAAGTAGGGAATATGCAATCATATAAGGTGGGAGCAGAACTCAACCATAGAATCCAAAACGGTTTTCCATAAACCCCACGTTTTTTCCACCAGACTGCACAAGTCTCCCAAAACGATTTTATCTCATAAAACCTATGTTTTCATCCTTCAAACCAGGTATTGCAACAAATGCAAATAATCAACCACAGTTAAGGAAAAACAGTAATCAAAACATTATTCCCTCGCGGAATGTACCATCGCGGAAAAGAGGAATATGATCATATGTACCGACTCCATCACTAGGGGATAGAGGTAACAACTATAAACTCTTGCCCATTACCTCGTTCTAGCATTTCTCAAGACCTGCTAGGTAATGACAAGTTCTATACGGAGCACCATGACGTAAAGCTAACTTTACGGGCGACAACCCGAGGGACCTGCTAGGTAATGACAAGTTCTATACGGAGCACCACGACGTGAAGCTAACTTTACGGGCGACAACCCAAGGGAAAAGAGCACCCAAACTGACCTTCTTTACGGGAACTACCCTGAAGGATAACAAAGGTACCTACTCTGCGCATGTTTTTGAACTTTCACCGAGGGCAACTCGTGCCAAATACCCGTCATCCCGGTACATCTAGATATTCTTCTCAAAAGCTGAACTATTTCACAAAACCTTTCACAAATATACATTATACATATATATATAGATCCATCCATCAACATGGAGATCAAACAAAAATATTTCAAAATGCTTTTTTTTATTTTCAGCAAAACGTTTTAAAACCTGAGACTCAACTCCAAGAGTTAGCTCCAAACCTCCAAAACATGAAAATGTTGAGATTTTCCATCTAAAACCACCGTTTTCAAGAAAATTCTTTGAAAACCCTCCAACCACATGTCATATAAGTAGATAAACCAAGAAAAGCGATAAACATGCTTTTTATCCGTGTAAAACAAGGTTTAAGCATAATATAGCAGTTAGCGTGTTTTTACCCGTTGAAAATACATATAATTGCATGAAACACCCTTATACAGTAGGATAGTCTAGAATTCTACCTCGGAGAGCTAAAAGGTCGACATCTCAAAATTGAACTGCATCAGATGAGAATCCGTCCAGATGGATACGAAGCCCTCGACCCGAATAACGCGGATCTGCTATTCAACCACCAAAAACCAAGCCCCGGGCCTCCCGAATGCTAGAGAGAAGGTAGAGAAAAGGTGTAGAGGAAGAGATAGGCTTGAAAAGATATCTTGTGGCTCAAAAACCAAGGCTGCCAGCTTTTACAAAATGTCACGCCCAGGCACCACTGCTCGAGCGCCCAAGCACCGCTCAAGCGGACCCCTTGCCGACATAAGCTCTGGTACCCCACCCCTCGAGCGGACAACCACCGCTCAAGCGGTCATCTCTCGGACAACCACTCTGCCACCACCCTGCTCGAGTGGACAACCTACCGCTCGAGCGGTCATCGCTGGGTTTGAAACCTAAAAAAAAGGAATTAAGCCAAATCCCCCGCATGCGTCACACGTATTCCTAAACATGCTGTTCTAAACAACATGAAAAGCATTAATGGAACATCGAGGCATGCTTATAACGAAAAGAAAAATGTCATATATACATATTCCACAAATAACAAGGTACCGAGTCTCATAACTCTCCCCCCCTTAAGGAATTTTGCTCCCAAAATTCACTACCAGGTTATGAGGTAAATAGGTCTGGGTATCTAGCACGCATTCCGGACTCAAGCTCCCAAGTCACTTCCTCAACCCCGTGATGAAGCCACTGAACTTTGACATACGTAATCATCCTCCCCCGCAACACCTGTTCCTTCGTATCCCGAATCTTCACGGGACGCTCCTCATACGGCACATCCTCGTCAACCCGCAACTCAGTCCAATTTAATACATGAGGCGGATCCAGCTCATACCTCCGAAGCCTAGAAACATGAAAGACGTTGTGCACAGATGCTAACTGAGGTGAAAAAGCCAGACGATATGCTACCGCCCCAATCCTTTTCAAGATCTCGAACGGGCTAGTAAAACGTGGTGATAGATTCCCGCTACGATCGAATCTCATCAACCCTCTATGAGGCGAAACCTTCAAAAGCACATGATTTCCCACAGCAAACTCTAACCGTCTCCTCCTCATGTCAGCATAACTCTTCTGGCGACTCTGAGCTATCACCAATCGCCGACGAATCATTATAATCACCTCCGTCGTTTACCACACCAAGTCGGATCCCAAAACAACGGTCTCTCCCACTTCTGTCCAACAAACAGGCGATCTACACGGCCTGCCATGCAGAGCCTCATACGGTACCAATCCAATATTGGACTGATAGCTGTTGTTGTATGCAAACTCTGCCAAAGATAGGTGATTCTCCCAAGGACCCCAAAAATTACGCACGCAGGCTCTCAGCATGTCTTCTAAAATCTGAATAGTCCTATTAGACTGGCCGTCGGTTTGAGGATGAAAAGCTGTACTAAATGTCAAGCTCATCCCCAAAGCCACCTGAAGACTCTGCCAAAAGCGCGATGTAAAGCGTGGGTTTCGATAAAAAACAATAGTCACCGTCACTTCGTGTAGTCGGACTATCTCCTGAATGTACAATCTGCTCAATCTATCCACTGAGTCTCTCACTTGAATGGGAAAAAAATGTGCTGACTTCGTCAGCCTATCCACTACAACCCAAACAACATCATGTCCCCTCTGCGAGCGTGGAAGTCCTTATACAAAATCCATAGTGACATTCTCCCACTTCCACTCAGATACAGGCAACTGCTGCAACAATCCTGCTGGTATCTGGTTTTCCACCTTCACTTGCTGACAAGTAAAGCAAGGAGAAACGAATCGGATCACATCCTTCTTCATTCCCGTCCACCAGAATTGACGGCGTAGATCGTGATGCATCTTCATGCCTCCCGGATGCACTGCAAGACGTGAGTGATGAAACTCATGTAGCACCTCAGCACGGCACGACTCCGGCACAAACAACCGTCCTGATAACATCAGACCCTGATATGAACTCATCACCCATCCTGCAGTATCTGTCCCACTGGTAATGCGGTCCTGTATCATATGAGCCTCCTGATCTGTCCTTTGTGCCTCCAACATGTGTGCAATCAATGCAGGCTATGAAGCAACTGAATGTAAGGTCGCACCTCCCTCCGTCTCGTCGAGACACAGATCGAACTTCCAACATCCCCCAGCATGTCCCACTCCCGTATAGCTACAGAAGCTAACGAACCATGTGATCTCTGGCTAAGCGCATCCGCTACAACATTTGCCTTACCTGGATGGTACTTCAAATCAACATTGTAGTCTTCTAACAACTCCGTCCATCGATATTGTCGAAGATTCAAGTCCTTCTGCGAAAATATGTATTTTAGGCTCTTGTGATCAGAGAAGACCTCGAAACGTTCACCATAGAGATAGTAACGCCATGTCTTCAAGGCAAAGACCACGGCCGTCAACTTTAGATCATGTGTCGGGTAGTTTCTCTTGTGTGTCTTCAACTGTGAGGATCCATAAGCTACAACCTTGCCTTCCTTCATCAAAATGCAACCTAAACCCTCATGTGACGCATCGCAGTACACAGTGTAGCCTAAACCTCGCTCAAGAATGATCAGCATAGGTGCACTGGTCAATCTCCTCTTCAGCTCCTGAAAAGCTGACTCACAGGATTCGCTCCACACAAACGAGATTCCCTTCCGCGTCAAACGCGTCATCGGTGCTGCAAGTCGAGAGAAGTCTTGTACAAACCGCCGGTAATAAACTGCTAGACCCAGAAAACTGCGGACCTAAAAAATGTTATTCGGTCGTCGCCAATCCATCACTGCATCAGTCTTCGACGTGTCCACTGATACCCCATCCTTCGACACTACATGTCCAAGGAATCTCACATCTGTCATCTAGAACTCACACTTTTTGAACTTCGCATACAAGTGATGTTCTCTCAGAAGCTGTAGGACAACATGCAGATGCTCCTCGTGCATCTCCATCGTGGGTGAATAGACAAGAATGCCATCCACGAACACGACTACGAAACTGTCCAGGTAAGGATGAAACATTTGATTCATCATACCCATAAATGTCGCAGGCGCATTCGTCAAACCGAACGGTATAACCAGAAGCTCGTAGTGACCATAACGAATTCGAAAGGCGGTCTTCGCTATGCCCTCGTCCCTAATCCTCAGCTGTTGTTACCCTGACCTCAAGTCTATCTTTGAAAAGCAACGAGATCCCCTCAACTGATCAAACAAGTCGTCAATTCTCAGCATCAGATATTTGTTCTTCACCGTCACCTGGCTCAACTTCCTGTAGTCTATACACAACCGCAACGAACCATCATTCTTATTTGCAAAGAGCGCTGGAGCTCCCCACGGCGATGTACTCGGCCGTACAAACCCTTTATCTAGCAACTCCTGTAACTGCACCTTGAGTTCTCTCAACTCACCCGGTGCAAAATGGTAAGACGGCGTAGAGATAGGAGCAGCTCCCGGAACAAGGTTGATGGAGAACTCCACATCTCAGCTAGGTGGCAACTCAAACAGATTGTCTGGAAAGACATCCGAATAGTCGCAAACCGCATGGGGCAACACCCCTCAAACTCCAACCGGCTCATCCAACCTGAGCGCAAAAAAGAGGAAACCCAAATCTCCTTGAACTCTAGTCGCATCGGGCATAGGCCTCAAGCCCTCATCCCGATCACCTACCAAGTGAAAACAGTCACCATCCAGGATACAGATTGATACCCTCCGTCGCTCACAATCTATGAAGGCATGGTAGGCGGTCAGCCAGTCCATCCCTAGGATGACATCAAATGTGGTCATGTCTAGAATGATAAAATCAAACTCTAAACAACGACCGGTGACCTCTAGTACACAGGATCTACAAACAAGACTCAACATCACACTCCCTCTAACTGGGGTCTCTACATACAAGGTACTACCTAACCAGTCCATTTCCAACCCTAATGCAGATGCAAAAGTAGAGGAAATGAAAGAATGCGATACTCCCGTATCGATGAGAACACTGGCTCATGATCTAAAGACTAGAAGAGTACCTCTGATCATGACTGAAGTAGCTGCAGCATCAGACGTAACTGGTGCTTTAGAAGCACTGCGATCAGCAAGAACATAAGCCCTAGCCTGCGGCAGTCTGGACTGCCCACCATAACTCTGAGTCGATGGCTGCCTCACTAACTGAGCTGAAGCACCTCTTTTCGTAAACCTGGACGTCAGAGCCCTGGGCTGCTGCGGAGCCTGTCGCCTCTGCAACTGGTGCTCCTATCGCACCCTGGACATTCTCCTCTCTGGGACACTGTCTGCGAAAGTGCCCGGACTAACCACACCCAAAACAGACAAGTGGGTCTCTCGCTTGTGACTGGATGGGCACCGAACTCTAAGCCTGGCCCTTCTGCTAGCACTCAACTGATAGATGTCCCGGCTGTCCACAGTGATAACAGATCAATCCTCTCTGCTCTGGCCTTCCTGTCGAAGCCACAAAGAGTATAGGTGCAGACGACTGCAGTTGGTACGATCTAAAAACATGAGAACTAGGTCCAGACGACCTCTGGCGCTTTTTCCCACGCCTCTGGAACTGAGTATCCCCACTGCCCTGCTGGCTCCCACTCTCTCTAATCCTGCGGCTGTCTGCCAACGAGTTCTCTATCCGAATAGCAGTTTTTGCCAGCTTGATGTACACCTCCACATCTAATGCTGCAACTCTATCCTTGATAGCAGGTCGAAGTCCCCTCTCAAACCTCCGAGTGCCCAACTCTTCTGTAGACACCATCTCAGGTGCGAACCACAATAGATTCGCGAACTTGGCCTCATACTGGACCACTGACAGATTTCCCTGAACAAGAGAGAGGAACTCCTCTTTGTAAGTATCCCTCGAAGACCTCGGGAAGTACTTCTCCAAGAAGACTCTCGTGAATGCAACCCACATGCCATCCACAGTGGTCTTGGCGAACTTCCACCACTCTCTAGCATCTTCTCACAGTTAGAACGCTGCCAACTTGATACGCAAAGCATCTTCCTCGATATCCAGAGTATCGAAGATAGAGGTGGTCACTTCTAACCACTCAGTAGCCACCTTGGGGTCCGACTGCCCAAAAAAGGTTGGAGGATCCAACCGCCGAAACTCTCGCATGGCCACAGAAGCCCTCGGCTTAAGAACCCGCACACTAGCCCTGGTAGCTTCAGCCATCGCTCGCATAGTGGCTAACATCTCATGGACGACATCAGCGCTGCCAACCTCTGTACCACCCACTTGTTCCTGTGGGGTAAGAATGTTCCCTTCCTCCGGAACCTGATCATAGGCACGTCCTCGGCCATAGCCCCGGCCACGACCCCGTCCCTGCACTCCCCGCATGGACATAATTCTATAGGAAGTAATTTAAATAGGATAAGCTTTCCTACTACATGCTACTACGTAACATAAACACATAATCATGCTATCACATAGCCACATAAGATTATGCAAACCCGTCTCACATACTGAGGAGAACTAACAAGACGGACTCGTTAAATTGGATAACCTATTCAGATTCTCTGCTAGAAAATACATCGGCCAAACGCGTTTCTAACTTGGCTTCCAAATCTGTTATTTCAAACGCCCTAAGGCAAGACTCATCTGTCCTTAGATTCATCCTCCATACCCACATATACACAGTCATCATGCTTAGAATGCTATTAACATGTTATGAACCAGCGTTTAAACACATGCAAGCAAGCATATACAATCAACCTCACATGGTGATAAACCCTTTTCCCATGGCTCTTAGGTATTCGAACCCAGAGTTCTGATACCAAATTGTCACGCCCCAAAACCTGGGGTTACGTAAAAATTCACCAAAACACCAATTTTAATAAAATAGAGTTTTATATTATCAAAACCATCTGTTGAAATAAAGGGAAAACTCAACAGTAATACATCTCTCATAAGGGAAAACATACAGTTCCAACATGCGTACAAAAAAAAATGCCTTCAGGACCAAGCATACCCAAAAAGAAAACTATAAAAGTCTTCAGCCACCGCGGGAATCACCAAAGCTACTCCTCTTCTACATCATCACCTCGAAATGGTTTTGACACGAAAATCCCACCCGTGAGCCGAAGCCCAATAGAAACAGACAATCAAGCTGTAAAGTAGGGAATATGCAATCATATAAGGTGGGAGCTGAACTCAACCACAGAATCCAAAACGGTTTTCCATAAACCCCACGTTTTTTCCACCAGACTACACAAGTCTCCCAAAACGATTTTATCTCATAAAACCCATGTTTTCATCCTTCAAACCAGGTATTGCAACAAATGCAAATAATCAACCACAGTTAAAGAAAAACAGTAATCAAAACATTATTCCCTCGCAGAATGTACCATCGTGAAAAAGAGGAATATGATCATATGTACCGACTCCATCACTAGGGGATAGAGGTAACAACTATAGACTCTTGCCCATTACCTAGTTCTAGCATTTCTCAAGACCTGCTAGGTAATGACAAGTTCTATACGGAGCACCATGACGTAAAGCTAACTTTACGGGCGACAACCCGAAGGAAAAGAGCACCAAAACTGACCTTCTTTATGGGAACTACCTCGAAGGATAACAAAGGTACCTACTCTGCGCATGTTTTTGAACTTTCACCGAGGGCAACTCGTGCTATATACCCGTCATCCCGGTACATCTAGATATTCTTCTCAAAACCTGAACCATTTCACAAAACCTTTCACAAATATACATTATACATGTATATATAGATCAATTCATCAACATGGAGATCAAACAAAAATATTTCAAAATGCTTTTTACCGTTTTCAACAAAACGTTTCAAAACCTGAGACTTAACCCCAATGGTAAGCTTCAAATCTCCAAAACATGAAAATGTTGAGATTTTCCATCTAAAACCACCGTTTTCAAGAAAATCCTTTGAAAACCTTCCAACCACATGTCATATAAGCAGATAAACCAAGAAAAACGATAAACATGCTTTTTATCCGTATAAAACAAGGTTTAAGCATAAATATGACAGTTTGCGTATTTTTTACCTGTTGAAAATACATATAATTGTATGAAACACCCTTATACAGTAGGATAGTCTAGAATCCTACCTCGGAGAGCTAAAAGCTCGACGTCTCAAAACTGAGCTGTGTTAGAACTAGAATCCGTCCGGATGGAGACGAAGCCCTCGACCCGAATAACGCGGATTTGCTATTTAATCACCAAAAACCAAGCCCCGGGCCTCCCGAATGCTAGAAAGAAGGTAAAGAAAAGGTGTATAGGAAGAGGTAGGCTTGAAAAGATATCATGTGGCTCAAAAATCAAGGCTGTCAGCTTTTATAAAAAGTCGCGCCCAGGCACCATCGCTCGAGCGGTGCTTGCTCGAGCGGACCCCTTGCCGACATAAGCTCAGGCACCCCACCGCTCGAGCGGTCATCTCTCGGACAACCACTCTGCCACCACCCCGCTCGAGCGAACAACCCACCGCTCGAGCAGTCATCGCTGGGCTGAAAACCTAAAAAAGTAATTAAGCCAAACCCCCCCGCATGCGTCACACGTATTCCTAAACATGCTGTTCTAAACAACACGAAAAGCATTAACGGAACATGAAGGCATGCTTATAATGAAAAGAAAAACGTCATATATACATATTCCACAAATGACAAGGTACCAGGTTTCACAGTTAATATGTAACTTTCTATTGATTAATCCATTCACATTTCATGTTTTCAAAATCGTTGTTATATTTTGGAAACCCTAGCCGCGGCGTACAAACCGTCCATGAACCTTCCTTCTTTTAATTTCTGTACAAAATATTAATATGAAACTTTCGATTGAGTCATCCGTTACCATTTTTTGTTTGCAAAATCATTGTTATATTTTGGGAACCTTAGCCGTGGCGTAAATTGAACACGCTTTGTTCATATTAGCATAGCAAACCATTATCATTTTGCATTTCTTTTCACCACATATCCATATTATCATAGCAGATTATTATCATTTCGTACTGCTATTATTAATAAAACTTATATTACCATATTAACATGTTCTGCATGAAACATAATGCCGGTAATTTGAACAAGTATTTCATATGCAAAAGACTAATATTCACATGCATTTTCAATAAAATAAAGACTCTTTTTGAATAAAATTGGTTATCGTTTTTAGCAACTATGAGACACAAATAGAATACATCAAATAGAATACAAATGGAAAATGGATATGTGGTAACACGTTTAGCAACTACGACGTGCACACACAGTTTTCTGTTGCTTGTGACGTACTTTGAAGAAATGACTAACAAATAGTTTTTTGTTTGGAGGTGAAATGATTTTTGGGTGACTCACCATTGCAATGTCTTTTCGAAAATGTAAAAAATAGAAATGCTTTCTCCAATGCATTCAACATAGGCAGGTGATTCTGTAGCCTTATTTTTTGAATTATTTTGAAGATGTATTACCAAAATTGTTATTTTCATAAAATGCTAATGAGATATAATTTCATCTTAATTGAAAGGAGTGAAAAGCTTTCATAAATAAATTTAACCATGGAATGTTACAGTCATATTACTCTGTCAGCATTAATTTATTCACAAAATTCATGAATAGTAATTTGAGGGTAAAAAAGTCACAAGATATATGAAATGGATCTCCTGGGATATGAGTTTATTACTTAGGATTTATCTTAAAATAAGTTGTCAAGGTAGGACTTTAGGCTAATTAACCCCTAATATATATCTAT